>MDUD01003792.1:0-13167 GCA_002216565.1 Crithidia mellificae | reverse complement strand
AAAAATTGCTTTCTTCACGCTTTCTCATACACAGAGAAAGAGAGAAGCAAACACGTCAGTAGACACAAATCTAGCTAGACTAATATAGACAAACAAACACCACCCCATCTTTAATATCCGATGAGTAGTGTACCACGCTCAGCTGGCGCGTTGAGCGGGGCATCCGCGATGCCGCCAACGGTGGTGGCGGGTGCTGCGAACACCACCGCCGCCGTGCCCGCCGCGGGTGCCGCCCGCGAGGATCCGTGGCCGCAGATGGAGAAGCAAGTGGGTGCGATGCTGACAGAGTTGTCGACACAGATGCAGCGCTTCCGCGAGACCGCCACCCCGACCGTCATCGCCGAAAACGAGCTTCTCGAGTCCGTCTCGAGCTGCAATGAGGCGGTGGAGGACATGCGGTTTGCGCTGGACACCGCCATGGAGCACCCGGAGTCGTTCGCGATCACCGCAGAGGATCTGCAAAGTCGTGCCGAGCGCATTCGAGGGTGGGAGCGGGATATGATGAAGGCCCAGCAGCTCGCGGAGAAGGTGCAGGCGGCGCAGCGGAAGCGCATGGCAGCGGCGCAGGATGATGGTGGCATGGATAGCGCTCAGCGCGAGAACAACGACTTCTTGCGGCAGGAGCACGAGGTGCAGCACAACATTATGCAGCAAGATGACGCCACCCTTGATCGGCTGTCCAGTGGCATTCACCGCGTCAAGGACACGGCGGTGAACATCCACGACGAGCTGAACACGCAGGAGCACATCTTAGACGACATCGACCGCGGCATGACGCGCGTACAGCAGCGCCTGGACGGGGCAATGAAGAAGGTAGGCAAACTCATCGACTCCACCAGTGACAAGGGCAAGCTCATCTGCATTGCCGTGCTTTTCGTAATTCTGATTCTACTCATTTTTGTGGTGATCCGTTAGTAACGCCTGCCATGCTGGTTATGGAGTGGTGTCATACACGCAAATAATTGAGCCGTTAGCCGCGTGGCTGTTACGCCGTGTGCTGATAAGTTGTTGGTCGCTTCTGTACCTCGCAGTGTTTCTTGGTTTTAACAATTGCGTTGCGCTTTAGTTTTTTTTCAGCTTTGCTTTTTTTTTTGAAACGCTGCTCAAAGCCTTCCTTTGTTCCTTTCTCTTTTGCTTGTCTCAGCGTTCACTATGCGCGCTAATCTGCAGGAGATTGCAACCTCAAATCATCATAAAAAAGGCACATAAGGAGTTCTAAGCTTCACTCAGTTTAGCGGTCGGTTCGTTGCGTGTTTTCCTTTTTTTTTTTTGAGTGTATTTCTCTCTCTTTATATAGAGGCTTTTTTCTTCCCTTTTCTGTCTCACCGTATCGAGTTGTTCTACTTTGCCATTTGCTGTTCACCTACTTAACAAAAAACAAAACCAAAAAAGGCGTGACAGTCACGGTCCGTTAACAGGTATTTTTTTCTCCACAGTAGTTTCAACAACGCTTACGTCTTTCCACCGTCACCTTTTTTTTAGAAAAGAAAATATTATTGACTCACGGAAAGCGGCTTGTTGCTTCGGACAATTTTGCGAATTGATTTACTGACGCGCGTGACGTTTGGATCTGTGCATGCTCGCGGTGAGTTTTTCTGGAGGAGACGCGCCTTTATGGCGAAGGAGAAAGAAAAGTTTCTGCAGTTAAATATTACGGTGATCTCAATTATTTCATTTTGTGCCAACTCTGTCTTCTTTTCACCCTTGCTTATACGCTGTTGTCCATTTCCATATTCTTTTTAATAATTGCTCATCAGCATCCGTTTCTGTGGAATTCCTTGCAGCATTAGTTTCTGCTTAACTTCTCACTGTGAGAATTGCACACACACACACACACACACCCACACACACACATTCGCAAAAGAAGAAAATAAGAAGTATTCTAAATCCATTGCTTTTTCTTCCTATATTCGATTAAGAGCATAAATACCTCTGCGCTCTGCAAAGATACTTTGCCGTTTCTCACCTTTGTTTTCACTCCGTTTAGAAAATGACATTTATTTCCTGCTCCGGAGCGATGCGTCGCGTGGCGCTGCTCGCGCTGCTGATGTGCGTGGCCGCCATCGCCGTCTCCGCTGCCGAGGAAACCGTCACCTTTTACGGGCAGCTGCGTCTTCCGGAGGCGTACCTGCGGCATCCCGACAGCCAGAACCCCCTCAACAACATTCAGCAGGGCAGCGTGTTGCTGACAAGCGGGCAGTCGACGGTGATGGTACCGACGGCGCGCGACGGATCTTTCATCGTGTACAAGCTCCCTTACGGTACGTACCTAATGCAGGTCGACTACCACGACTTCGAGTTCCCGACGATGCGGGTGGACGTTATGTACCGTGAGACTGGCGACGGCAACCACGAGCCGCTGATCCGCACCTCGACGAACGACTTTCCGGTGAAGCAGGTGGAGGGGACGGGGCTGGAGGAGGATAGCCCGGTGCTCATCCCGGTTTCGGGGATGCACCAGTACTATATGCCGCGGCAGGAGATGCGCGTGATGGACCTGGTGAAGAACCCGATGGTCCTGATGCTGCTCGTCTCGGGTGGGCTGATGGGGCTGATGAAGCTCTTCCCGGAGGAGGACGTGAAGGAGTCGCAGAAGATGTCGCGTGAGTGGCAGAAGAAGCTGGCCGCCAAGGTGGCCGCCGCGTCGGAGAAGCCGAACGCCATCAAGAAGTGAAAGGAGAGTGAAGAGCGGTGAAGAGGGTGCTGCTGCTTGCCGCCAGGCTGCAAGAGTGAGGAAGTCAAGTAAGGCGGCGACAGTAGCAACGACATGGCCAGAACAGGATAAAAATTTCAAGATAATTTTCAGAACAGCCTTTTTTCTTTCTCCCGTTTGATCTTGCAAACGTCTTCCTCCTCTTTTTCGTGATCTATCTCTCTTAGCATTTGGGCTCAAAAAAATTTGCTTGCTATTTCTCACTTTAGTTTCTTGCTAGACGCCTGTTTGCTCACCGGATCGCAATTGCCCTCCAAGTCCCCTCGCCCTTTGTTACTCTTGGCGTTTGTGTGACCATAACGGTAGGTGTTGCCTGCACGCTTGTTGCACCTTCACAGACTGTTTTTCTCTTGTTAAAATTGTTGTTTTGCTCTCTGCACTCTTTTGCTGAATGCGAGGAGACTGCTGTTTTCTTCTTTGCTTCTTTTGTGCTTCTTATTGGTGTTTGTTGTGGTGGAGAAAATTGCTGCATTCCTTTTTTTCTTTTTCCAAACCTCTTTATCTTGTCTATTTAACTATTCGCACTATAAAAAAACCAAAAAAAGAATAGGAAGATGGCTTCGAAGAAAAAGACAGTTTTTGCGGGACCGTTTTGTTTTCCTCTGTTCGCTTTTTCAGAGCAATGAGTTGCTGTGCGTGTAGCTCTGTACGGGCTTCTCGTACTCATTAGGTGGGCAGCACAATCGATTATGCTTGGCTAACGGAACTTATTAGTTCTGTTTCTTTTAGTTGGTGTTGTTTTGTATTGTGCTCCCAGATCACCTTGGCGCGTATTCTTGTACTTTTCCTTAGAATAGTCTTTGTGAATATATATCTGCATTCATAAGACGGGACAGACGGAGCGCCTGTGCTTTTTGGGTCAAACCGCCTTTTTCCCCGTCTTACCGTTTTTTTCCACTTCACACATTTTCTTGATGCTTCATTCCTACTGCTTTTTCTCTCAGAAATCATATTAATAACATCTGCTTCATTCTCACAGTTAGACCTTTTTTTTTCTTTGAAACCAAGCAAGTCTCTTCTCAGAAAAACTGCGCCTCTGCATCACAGAGACCTCTACGTGTTACAGCAATACTCCTCCATACTAGACGAAGATAAAGGAGAGACCTGTACATATATATCAATATAGAGCTTAAAACAATCCATTAGAATAACACCAGCAACAACGCGTCGTTTTGCAGATATGTCGGCGCGCACACGCTCGCTGGTGCGGCTCGCAACCATCTTCGTCGCCACCTTTGTCATCACCTTCCTAATTGCCGTCCCTCTTCTCGAGGCACGCCGGAGCAGAGGCGAGAGTCTGCCTTCTCGCGAGATGGAAAATGTGGAGGACGTAAACCTGGAGAATTACTACGACGTGGTGGGCCACGAACGCTATGTGCTGCTGGAGTTCTACGCGGACTGGTGTGGGCACTGCAAGGATTTCTCGACCATTTACGGCGACTTCGCCAAGTACGTTCAGTTCCGTCCCGACCTCGTAGACAAGCTCATTGTGGCGAAGATCAACTCGCCGGAAAACAAGCGCATTGAGCGGCGCTATCACATT
This sequence comes from Crithidia mellificae, assembly GCA_002216565.1. NCBI lineage: Eukaryota > Euglenozoa > Kinetoplastea > Trypanosomatida > Trypanosomatidae > Crithidia > Crithidia mellificae. The sequence goes on along the minus strand of MDUD01003792.1, from coordinate 8,911 downwards.
CAAGGGTACCCGACAGTGCTGCTCGTGCCGCCCCACTCGCAGACAGGGATTGAGTTTCAGCACTCACGTGACATGAACACACTTGTGGAGTTTGTGGAGAAACACGTGCTCAAAGGCGGCAAGGCGATTAAGCAGTAGAGTAGAACTGCTTGCTGGAGCACCCGTATTTTGACATGTGACAATAAATCACATTCTTTTTCCCTCAATATTGTATGTGTCTTTAAATTCTATTTCGCTCTTTTTTTTTGTCAGCTCTTCATTATTGTGAAATCAAGGAAGTTTGTTTCGAGCGCTTTATAGGTGGTGAATAAGGTATTCCAAAGAAAGAAGAACTGGCACATTGAAGTATTGTTCAAAAAGAGTTGCGGTGAAGTTGAGAAGAGCGCTGTCAACTAGCATAAAAGTCTTTTCAACCCCCTAATAAACCTCTTTCTGCCCAATTTTGCGAGTATCTTTAATCGCTTGTGAACTCCACCATTTTTGGATGTGTAAGCCAAGCGATCTTCTGACAATTAAAACCTTTTCTACGCGTTCGTTGGTTCCCTTTTAAACCCACTTGCTCTCCACCACTTTCTCTCCCTCTCGTTTTTTATCTTTGCCTTATTTGTTTTACCTTTTCCCATATACTCTGCATACAAATTAAATTGCACCTTGTTATGATAACAGGTTTTCCAACTCCCCTTTTTTTTTTGTATTGCGTCAAACATTTCTTCTTTCTCCTCTTCTCTTTTCTTTACCATTGACACCGTTCGTCTTGTTCTTCCTTTCTCGCTCTTCTTCAGCTCGACGATCTGCGATTTCTCCTTTTTCTGCGTTCGTTGTTCGCATTTTCAACACGATAATGAAGCGTTTTTGTGCTGTGCTGCTCCTGCTGGCAGCGGTCTCCGTGGCCGTGCTGGCAGCCGCCGACGCCGAGGACCCCGGTCTGGCGATGCCGGGCGTTGTGCAGTTGACCAAGTCCAACTTCAACCAGCTCGTTGGCAAGAAGCAGGCGGCTCTGGTGGAGTTCTACGCGCCGTGGTGCGGGCACTGCAAGCACATGGCCCCTGAGTACGCCACCCTTGGCGCCGCCTTTGAGCGGAGTAAGAACGCCAAGGACCTGCTCGTGATCGGCAAGGTGGACGCCACCGAGGAGCGCGACTTGGGCAACAAGTTCGGCGTGACCGGCTTTCCGACGATTCTGTACTTTCCCGCCGGGTCGATGAAGCCCGTAAAGTACGAGAGTGGCCGCACCGCGGACGACTTTGTGAAGTACCTGACGGAGAAGATTTCTGGCCTTTCCCTGGCGCTGCCGCAGGAGGTGAACTACGCGACAGAGTTGACGGCGACGAACTTTGAGGCGGTGGTGCAGGACCCGACCAAGTCGGTGCTCGTCATGTTTTACGCCCCGTGGTGCGGGCACTGCAAGGCGCTGAAGCCCAAGTACAGTCAGCTGGCCAAGATTTACGAGAACGACGCGGACGTGGTGATTGCCCGCATTGACGCCGATAACGCTCGCAACAAGGCGCTGGCTCAGAAGTACGACGTCCACGGCTTTCCCACCATCTTCTTCTTCCCCAAGGGCGAGAACAAGAACCACGAGGAGTACAAGAGCGGTCGCGAGATCGACGACTTCGTTACCTTTGTGAACAAGCGCGCCGGTACGCAGCGGCTGGCCAACGGCGACCTCTCGTGGGATTTTGGTGTGTTGGAGGACATGTCCATCGCCGTTGCGGAGCTTGGGTACGCCGATGACGACGAGTCGAAGGCGGCGGGGGTGGAGAAGGTGAAGGCCCTCGCGGCCACGCACGGCGCTTCGACCAGCATCGATTACTACGTCAAGACGGCGGAGCGGATTGTCGAGAAGGGTGGCCAGTACGTGGCCAACGAGCTGGCGCGCCTGCAGCGCACCCTGGATGGCGCGGTGACGGGTGCGCGCCGTGACAACATGCTGGTGCGCATGAACATCCTGACCGCAATCTCGAAGAAGATGTAAGGGAGGGAAGCAGCAGAGGCATTTGGCCGGAAAGAAAGGCGCGCACAACAAAGGTCAACGAGAAAGGTGTTCAACGCTGAGCCGTCGCTTTTAGTTGGGCCAGAGATTTTTTTTTAATAGCATCCTTTCGCCAGCGTGATAACGTAGGACGACCTCGTCTCGTTTTTTTTTTCTCTGGTCATCATTATGCTTTGTTTAAGTCTGCGTGAACGTGCTGCTCTTCGTTCTCGCTTTCTTTCTTTCTTTATTTTCGTCTCGAATGAGCTATTCTTCTCTTGTTTCAGGTTATCTTTCCTTTTTCTTTGTCACGATTTCGTATTTCTCGCACTCTCTTTCTCTTTTGCTTGTCTCGCGCAACGCTCTCCTTCAACGCCTCTATCTAGCCTCACACTTCTTCAGAAAGAAAAAAAAAAAAAACAGAAAGAAGGCATGATGGCTGCTGCGTCGAGTCACTTGAGAGATTTGGGAGAAACGGTGAGGCTATTATCAAAAAACAAGATTTTGTAAATAGTAAGATTGAGAGTAAGCACTTGCTTTGTCTCTGCAGTCGAGCAATATTCTTGCCAACTAGCGCAAGTAAAACTACTCTCGCTGCTCGCGTAAAGACGACGTGAGGAGTCCATTGGCTATCTCACGAATTGCACACAATGGCGTTGTGCGTTTGACTTTTGACAAAAGCCCCGGCTTTGCAAGTTATGCCCAATTAATAATGTAAATTTTAGTATTTCAAAAAAAAAAAATCGGCCTTACAAAAAATGCACGCTACTCTGGAAAGAAAAATAATTGAAGGGTTGAAGCGATAGGAAGGTGTCTTGTGCCCTCTCACTTTAAATTTATTCCATCTTCATCGTTTCCTTTCATGTACCTCCCCTTTTTTTTTTTTGACACTTCCGCCACTTCAATTTGTGTAACGTCACTGCATTCCATCGCCACAAGTACTTCTACCTGCCATAGGTGCAATTGTTTGCGTCAGAAACCATTAGACCCCGTACATCCTCCATCACTACAGCAACAGCAAAATAGGGAAGCAGTTGTGGGTTTCAATAACACTTTCACAAGCTCATTTGCTTGCGACCTTTCTCTCGACAAACACCCCTGTTGTATATAAAAATATATATCAATTTAGTTGGGATCCTGATGCTGAGTAGCACCATTGCGGGTGTGCGCTACCGCCGCAGCCGACGCAGCGATGCCGCCGCGCTCGCACACATGATGGAGCTGGGCGACGCCGTCGGCGATGGGCTGCCCACCCCACGCGTCTTTCGGGTCTTTACAGAGCGCGACTTCGCCGTTTTGATCGAGAGCGCGATGATCAGTGTGACGGCGGTGAGAGATGCCTCGCCGCAGGAGACGGCGACCAGCGCTGCGGCAGCCGCACCACTCAACCAGGGGAAGGAAGTGGTGGTGGGTTTTATCTCGCTGGATGACACGCCTCCGCAACACGCCCAGCACGACGATGACGAGGAGCGGCACATTCGCGAGAGCGTGCAGGCGTGGGTGGCGACGCGTGCGGCTCAAAAGACGAAAGCAGCGGCTGTTACGCTGAACAACAGTTTGTGGCTTCGCATGCTCCTCGCCCCTGCGAGTGCCGTCACGGAGAAGGACGCACACCGCACCACCACCATCGACAACAACAACAATAGCATTAAAAGGACGGCAGAACTGAATGCGGGCGGCACGAAAAAATCAACGGATGCGGCGTGCGTGGCACCCCGCTTTTCCACGCAAGAGATCGCGATGGACCTGCTGAGGGCCACCTTGGGCAGCCTTAGCGGCGTCGAGCACCTCTTTCTCGCCACCGGTGGGCCCTTTGCGTGCGTGGACGGCCTTCCAGGGCTGACGAAACTACCGACCACCGCTGCGACCGCGCCGGCGCTCCACCACCTGCCGCGCACCGCCGTCCTGCCGCCGCTTACGATGCGTCAGGGCCGGGTGGAGGACTACGACGACGCCGTCACGCTGCTCGTCGCGGGTGGACCCGGCGTTATCACGGAGCTGCCCGCCGAGTTCTATTTGGAAGAGCTGCTGCAGTCGCAGGACGCCCAGCACAAGGTCGTGGTGGCCGAGGACTCCGTCACGCACGTCGTCGCCGGACTCGCCTGCGTGCGCCAGCTGGAGGTGGAGGAGCAACAGTACCTGGCCCGCCTTTACAACACCGACATGCTTGAGCGGCTGAAACCGCTGAACGTGGACGGCAGCGATGCGACGGGCGCAGTGGCCGGCTCGCACACACGCGCCTACCAAGACGGCCGCACCCCCTCCGGCACGGCGAGCATCTTCTTCCTCTACTTCAACCCCGCCTTCGAGCACAGTGCCTACCAGCTGCTGCCGTACATCTTTCGCGAATTCCCCACGTGCGATTACGCGGCGCTGCAGCGGCCGCACACGCAGACGACGCCGGAGCCGATGGTGCTGGAGCGCTTTCAGTACATGCCCCTCCGCCGCTATCAGCCGCACAACGCGCGCGGCGAGGTGGCCCCGCCCCCGGGTGCCCTCTGGGTCTGCCCTCGCGCCTCCTTAGAGGCGGAGGCGGGGATGCAGGCACACGTGGTGGCCCTCACCGACCCGGCCTGCGCGGAGCTGCGGGCAGCCGTGTTGAGCCAGTTCAGCACTAACCGCGCTGCCTCCCCGGCTGGCTCGGGCGTACACGCCGTCATGCACCACCAGCAGCAGCAGCAGAGCCGCGGGGGCAGCGCCAGCAGCACGGCGGCCAACGTGGCGGTGGGCCAGGGTCTACCGGGCTGCACCGCCGAACTCCTGCACGCCCTGCGTGAAGACCTCGCCGATGTCGGGCCCGGCGGCGACAAGTCCGCGCAGCCGCATCGGGCTGTCTTCGCGCTGTCGTGGGGCCTGCCCGCCTCTTCGGCCTCTGCGTCCGGTGCGGCCGGCCGCAGCGTCGTTGGCGTGCTGGCGGTGCAGCCGCTCTCGGTGGGGGAGGTGTACGCCCTGCGCGCCAACTACGACCTCGACCGCTTCCTCTCCTTCAACACCGCTGGCGGCTTCGACTACGCGGCCACCGACATCGCGCTGACGGCGGCGGAGGGGCCGCTGCGGTACCGCTCTGCAGAGCTGCCGGGCCTCGCCGTGCGCTTCGCCTACCTCCGCCCTGCCTTCCGCCACCACTTGAAGTTTTTCCTCCGCGAGGTGCTGCGGCAGACGCGCTCAGCGGTGCTGCTTAACCTGACCAGCGTGGACGCCTCCCTCTGCCAGACCACGCTCTCCTCCTTTACCTACGTACCACCGCGCCGTGTGGTGGAGACGGGGAGCAGCGCCACGCCTCCGAACGCTGGCGTACCGCAATCAGAACAGTCGCAGCCGGGTGGCACTACGGCGGAGAAGATGCACGCCAACTACGCGGAGACGAGCGGCAGCGCGAGGGAGCACGGCACGCGGCTGACCGACGGCATTCCTGAGGTAAACGACGTGACCCCCGCACTGACCCGGCAGGCCTCCGCGGCGAACCACACGAACGCGAGTACGAGGAGTGCCACGACGACTGCTGGGAGCACAGCCCCAAGCACGGCTGCCGGGCTCAAAGGAAAGACTGCTGCTGCTGCTGCGGCTGCGGCCAGCCTGGCGCTCAGCTCTCTCTTCTTCACGACACGCCGGCTGCTCTGCGATGAGCGGGTGCGGGTGCACCCCCGCCTCGTCGTCGTAGGCGCCAGCGCCACCGCCCTTGCGATGCTCTACGAGCTCTTCAAGGTGCCGTACGTGGACCTGCTGAACGTGACGCTCATCGCCACCGACGGCGTGCCGCAGCACCCGAATCAGGCCATCGGCGACAGCGTGGCATCGCGGCTGCGGCAACAGCAGCTGTGGCAGGCGGATGCGATGGAACTGTTGGAGCGGGAGTACATGCGGCTGCGGCTCGGCGATGGCTTCAACACCACCGCAAACCTCAGCATCGGTGCGAACGTGGTGCGTGTGGTGCAAGGCACGCTGGTCGACATCGACACCAACCTGAAGTTTGTGCAGCTGGAGAACGGCGTGTACGAGCCGTACGACCACCTCGTGCTCGCCACCGGGCGGCAGTACCTCGTTCCGCCGGCGATACGGGCCCTGCAGCAGCAGGAGGCGCGCAGCGCACACGGCGGCGTCGTTGCCTTGTCCGGCGTGCTGGCGGAGGACAAGCTCCGGCACGCCTTGACGGAGCTGAACCAGAGCAACGCAACGTCCATCGCAAACGTCGTCGTCTACGGCTCCGGCCTCGACGCCATCGCGGCGCTGTCCACCATGATCTCCACCGGCTTCCCGGCGCAGCGGCTGGTGCTGTGCCGGCCGGATCCCGACGCTGCGGCTGCCGCGGCCGGCGGAGGCACCTTCGCCGATCTCGCGTGCGCCGAGGCCGCCCTGGCGCTTTTCCGTGTCCTCGGTGTGACGGTGCTGGACGGCTACGGCGTGTCACGGCTGGAGTTCGACGACGACGCCCTCTCCTCCGTGCTGCTGGCGTCCCTCTCGTACGAGCGCAAGGCCGGGGACGCGGTGGAGCTGCCGTGCTCGATGATCGTGTGCCTGGAGGACAAGGACATCGACCACAGCGTGCTGTCGGCGCTGACGAAGCGATCCATCGTCTTTGACGGCCGCGTCATCGTCGGCGCAAATTACGAGACGAGTCAGCCGGGTGTGCTGGCGGTCGGGCCGGTCGCCATGTTCACCCGTCGCTACGGGGCGACGGAGTCTTTCGAGGCGTACTGCGCGCGCGACGTCGGCCGCGATGTGGCGCACGTGCTGCTGGGCCGCCTGGGACTGGAAGAGTTCTGCCGTGGCACCACGGAGGCGGCTGTGAAGTTGCCAGACGCCGCGAATGGTCATGACGGGGATTCGGGCGACGAAGCGGGGGAGGATTTGGATGGCCGTGCCGCCGGTAGTCGCGATGCTGCCGCCGCGGAGGCCACGACAAGGGCCACGTCAGCAGCGGCGGCAGCAGCAGGTCCGCGAGGGACGTTGCCGACGTACGACTCACCCGTGGCACGTCGCGTGCGGCTGCCGTGCCACTACGAGTACTTCAGCGCCGTCCGCGGCGCCGCCCAGTTCCGCCCGGAGGAGTGCATTCGGCTCGACTACAGCTCCACCGACATGCTGGCAGTCTCGCTGGATGACGTGCAGACGGGCGTCCACTCGAACAACAACGCCACCGCCGCCCCACCCGGCAGCAGCAGCAGCGGCGGCCACTGCGTCGATGGGGCCAACGTGCGGGAGATGCTGGTGGTCTTCATTCACCGCCGCCAGCGCACCATCGACGGTGTGGTCTACTTCGGCAACGGCGCCCCACCAGTGCACAACTACCGCGCGCTGATCGGGCTGCCGGAGTCCCTCTTCCACCTTGAGTTCCGCTACAACGAAGCGCTGGAGAAGGCGAAGACTTTAGCAAAGAGCGCACCTCAGGCGTCGCACGGCGGGGCAATGCACGTGGGCGATGGCGTGTTGACGGCGCCGATTCGGCACCACAAGCTGGACCTCGTCGCGTACCTCCGCCTCCCTCTCTTCCACCCGCTGCTCTGCGACAGCTTCGTTGACTTCTTCGCACAGCTGCGGCGCGATACGGCGGCGGCGGAGGCGGTGGTGGCGACTCGAGAGCGCGTGGTGCGTGCGGCGGAGGCGAGCGGCAAGCTGTCGGCCGCGGAGGCTGCCGCGCAGGTGGCGGAGCTGACGGACACGAAAAAAGCGTTCCGCTACAAGGTGCAGCTGGCGCTGCTGAAGTACCTGCACGAGACGAAAGACCGGCGACCTCAAAACATGTTTTTGCCTAGCATTGAGAAACAGGTCTCAGCATCTCGAAGCACCGGTTGAGTGTGCCGTGAGGTGGGCAAAAACAAGGACAGTATGTGATTGTATTGTAGGACTAACCTCAAGCTGTTTTTTCTTCCTTTCATTATTAATTGTTTGACGATGTTCAATAAGATGTATAGTACTCCGTTCTTGTGAATATTCACTTGACTTTTTTTTTTTTTGTGGTAGCCGCGTGCGTTCAGGCAGCGCAGTTAACCACACAGCTTTCAATTACCAAAACCTCAAGAGTCACAGCTACCGCAGAAAAAGTGCTGTGTGCAGTAGTTGCTTTTGGCCGTTCACACAAAGGCACACACCTTCATCTGAGTGATCTTGACGCGATGGTGGACTCGCCGGAATCAACACTAGCCTGTGTCGTTATCACGCGGAGGTTTAATTGTGAGCTGTCGGCGAAAAAGGATTATAAAATAGGAAACACCTTTGAGCAAGGCTTCTGCCTATCAATTGGAAGCGTAAAAGAATGCCTGTGGTAGTTTTTTTTTCTGTTTCAATCGCGAGTTGTTTTGCTTCCAGACCGGAGCAAATGATTGAGGCCCATTTCATTCTGCCTGACGATATCCCATGTTATGTATTCATCTGCCACTATCACTTCTTTCACTCCCATTTTTACCTTCACTCGACCTTTTTTTTTTGTTGTTTTCGTTGTTGCATCGCTCTGCTGATGCTTTTTCGCTGCCAACTCACTGCTCTTCGCTACTTCTTTTCTTTAAAATCTCGATGCCACTTTTAACGATAGCTCTTCACACGCTCTCACTCAACCTCTCTCACAAACTAAACCTACCAATCTAAGGCAAACAAGTTTTAACTTTACGCTTACCTTATCAGATATCCAAACAGCATCATGTTCCGCTTCACTGCCCCCGCTCTGAAGAAGCTGCAGCCGCTGGGCCAGCGCGTGCTGGTGAAGCGCACCCAGGCGGCGAAGCAGACGAAGGCCGGCATTCTGATTCCGGAGCAGGTGGCCGGCAAGATCAACGAGGGTACGGTGGTGGCGGTGGCTGCCGGGTCGAAGGACTGGACGCCGACGGTGAAGGTGAACGACACGGTGCTGCTGCCGGAGTACGGCGGCTCTGCGGTGAAGGTGGAGGGCGAGGAGTTCTTCCTGTACGACGAGAGCATGCTGCTCGGCGTGCTGAGCGCTTAAAG
>MDUD01003791.1:0-16575 GCA_002216565.1 Crithidia mellificae | reverse complement strand
TTGCCAGGCGTGCAATGCAAACCCCTCACCATGTAGATTTGCCGTCTAGATGAGTAGGTTGCTTTGCACGCAGCAATTTACGCTTGCACCACAACACTTTTGACGACGCCTTACAACGTAATGTTACACCCGGCATCGAATTACATGTGTAGAAACACAAGTAGAAGTACAATAACAGATGCCGATCGAAAGTCTTCAAAAGCAATTTTTTACGTCAAAACGTTTGCAAACATCTTCAAAAGAATTACAAGTAGACACAACAACAGCTTAAGCAAACCAGAACAACAACAAAAACAAAAAACAGCAACAGGGTGTCTTTGCAAACCAAAAAAAAATACTCTCTCATTACTCATCCGTGGAAAGTAACAAAGCTGTTCCGCGCTTCGTGTACGTCTCTGGCACCGCGTCGCCGGAGTCTAAATCTACTGCCACCACGTAGGAAGGCCGCTCGCGGGTGCCCGTGCGAACGGGGTACATGTACAGCGGGCACTCGTACACGCTCGCCGGCTTCGGCTTGCCCGTGCGCAGCTTCGGTTTAAAGTGGATGACCGGCATGGCCACAATCAGCTCCATCGGTCGCGGCTCGCAGAGCGTGTTGGACTCCGAACTCCACCCGGCACCCTCCAGAAAGATACCACGCACGTAGGCGCCCTTCTTCGGTCGGCGGGCAATCGCGCGCTCCTCGCTGGGCAGGATCGCGTACTCCCAGTCGTACTGGTCAATTGAGATCTGATCCCGCCGCGCCTGCTGCTGCTGGAGAGACTTGAGAAAACCGGTGGGGTAGGTGAAGCCAGAGAGCCAGAAGACGGTCGGCGTGCGTTGACTCCACAAGCGCATCTGATCAATGCGGTCTACGAGGTCCACCGCCCAGCTCGCCAACGGCTTCAGGCTCGGGTACGCGCTCATCCACGGCGGAGGCACGCGGCCAAGCAGCAGCGCATTGAAGATGGTCTCCAGTTCCTCTGACATGACGATCTCACCCTTTACGGCACGCCGCAGCTCCGCCTTCTGCCGGTGAATCTTCTGCAGCAGCACGTTGTAGCGCTGCACCTCCTGCAGCAGGCACGTGTTCAGCGCATTCTCGCGGTCGCCCTCGGTGGACTCGTAGATGGCGGCGTAGTCCAGCAAACTCGGCGTCGCTGCCTTACTCGGCTCGTCGATGGAGGCTAGAATCTCCAGGCAGCGCTCCTCCTGCGTCATCGCCTGCGCGGCGCCGCCACCGCCACCACCTGCCGCACCACCGCCACCGCCGCCGCTGCCGCTGCCACCGCCGTCACGCACGAGGGCGGTGTTGACGCTGATGAGCGACTCCAGTAGCGCCGTGGACTCCGCAATGCGGCTCGCGATGTCCGCGTTTGCGTGCTGGCCAAACGCCTCTGGCGGGTCGGTGATGGGCAGCTGCGCGCAGTGGTTCTTGTACGCCTGCAGCGTGCTGCAGTCATCGGGGATGTAGTACTCCTCCGCCGCGGCGAGCGGGTAGCGGTCCTGCGTGATGGCCTCCGGGCACATGTACTGTGCCATGTACGTGTTCAGCACGCGGCGATCCCAGTCATCCGTGACCCGCCCGCCGTACGAGGCCTCCGCGATGAGGTAGCGAATGGTCACAAAGGGCACGTCCTCGACGGCGTCGGAGTGCATGTGGTCAATGTAGAGCTGGATGATGTTCTCCGACACCTCAAAGTCCGACGAGGTGAAGTCGTAGAGGACGTTGTAGCCCAGCGTGCCGTACTTCCGCCGCTCCAGCAGCACGCTGTGGAAGAAGCAGAGGCTGTAGAGGAGGTTGCGGTAAATGACCGGGTGCTCGGCACTGCGTGAGGCGAGGTCGTCCTCGGAGAACGTGTTGTACAGCCGCTGCATGTTCGCCTTAATGCCTTTAGGGGGCTCCGTTGTCATCTTAATCGCGCGCTGCAGCACGCCAATCGGGAATTGCGGTGTCGGCACGGAGCTGAGCCACAGCCGGAAGTCGCGGTGCGGGTTCTGCTCGCAGATCACGTCGATGATCTTCTCCAGCTCCACCAGCCACGACACCATGAGGTGGCAGTTCGCGAGGAAGACCCACCCACCGGTTTGGCTGTACTCCTGCAGAGCCCGCTTCGCGTTATCGCCTTGACCCTGGCCGAGCGCCAGCACCTTCAGCTGCCGCCCTTCGCGCTGCGCCAGCACCTGGAGTTGGTTCGTCGGGTCTACGCCGGTCGAGAGCACAAAGATGAGTGGAATCGTGTTCGTGCTCTCGTCGTAGGTGTCCTTGAGGTTAAACGCCGGGGGGTCAACAAACTGGCTGCCCAGCTTCTCCTCAATGAACTCGTACACCATGAAAATCAACCGGTCCGGGCGGAGGCAGCGGGTGAAGATCATGCGTTGCAGCGCGTTCTGGCCGCAACGCCCCTCCCACTCCTCCGGCAGCGCCGCCTCCTCGGGCCGCTCCAGGAGGTACCACTTCTTCCACTCCTCGGCGTGCTGCTCGAAGTGCGCGGCGATGCCGTGGAAGGCGCTGAGGCGGTCGAGCTCCAGCACGTGATCCCACGCGCGCTCCGACAGCCACCCCGCTGCGGGGTTCGGCACGCGGCTCTGTTTGTCCACGATTTGCCCACCGCGCATCATAAAAACGTACTCCTCCAGGTTCACCTGCCCCTGCGCTTGCAGGATGCGCATCGTCATGTGGAACGCAAAGAGTAGCTTGTGTCGCTCAAAGAGGCCGCGGCAGGTGTTGTTGTACACCGCAGCGGTGTGCCACTCATTCAAGGTCTTGATGCGCTCCTCCATGCTGTGCGACACGATCTTCTCCGATGAGCGGCGGATGCTCGTCTGGAAGAGCTGGATGTACGAGTCCAGCGCGAACTGGTACATGCTGTCGATCGCGCCGAGGTCAGCGAGGACGAAGAAGAGGATCGAGGCGCGACGGGCGCACTCGCGGTACTCCTCGCGGGCTTCGCGAATCTTGACCGAGGTCACCTCCGCCTCCTGCAGCTGCGTCTGAATGTTCGCCGCCGTCACCTTCGCCGTCTGCAACGTCTCAATGAGCCGCTGATTCTCCAGCAGAGACACCTGCGAAGTCGAGAGAAGATCCAAAATGTCCTCTTCGAGCTGCTTCATCTCCTTCTTGGCGGCGGCGGTGTGGAGGATAAGCTGCTCGTTCTCGTGCTCCAGCTCCGGCTTCTCCTTCTCCACGACGATCTTCAGCAGCTGCTCCTCCAGGCCCTGCTCCTTCACCGCAAAGTTCAACAGGCACACCTTCGTGCACGTCTCCGGGGTGTAGTGCGGGTTGGGCAGCCGGGTGGTGATGTAGAGCTTAAAGCCCTCCTTGAACTCCACGAAGTTGTCGCCGACCTTCACCAGCTTGCGGCTGCCCTTCATAATGAAGGAGCGCGACATGACGGGGTCGAGCAGAGGGTCAATTTCCTCCAGCACGTCCTGCAGCAGCAGCGGGCAGCCGAACTGGATGGCGTACTCGACCGTCTTCTGGAAGTCCGGCTGCTTCGGGTCGATCACCTTGAGTCCGTTGTCGCGCTCCATGCGCTTCACCCACTTGATAGCTTGCTGCTGCGGGTCGATCATGAGCGGGTAGCGCGGGCCGAACACGACCATCGCGCCATTCTCCTTGCTGAACTCATCGCCTGGAAGACCCGCCTGCTGCCAGTCACGCACCTCCGTCGGGTCGGCCAGGAAGTCCACAAAGTCGTAGTCGCGGTTCAACGGCAGCTGCACTCGCTTCACCTCCTTCAGCCAGCTCTGCCACAGCATCTGCCGGTAGTCCGCCGTGAAGGCGCCGCAGTAGCACATAAAGGCGCAGGCCAGCAGCGTGTCGCCGTTGATGTTCTCCAGCGCGGCCTCGAAGCGCGCAATGGACTGCGTCCACCGCCCCCGCTCGCCCTCGAGTCCGTCCACGATGATTTCTGCCTTGTTCAGTTTATCCTGCGTCGCCTTGGCCTCCGCCATAAGTCGATTCTTCTCCGCCACATTCGCCTGCAGGTCCGTCTCCAGCTGCCTCACCTCGTCGACAATCTTCTGCAGCTTTTCTTCCTTCTGCCGGAGCATCTCCTCCTGGGCCCTCACCTTCTGCTGCGCATTTTCGTTCTTCACGATCTTCGGGTGCACCTCCTTGTAGATGTTGCCGTACTTGTAGATGGCAATCACCCACTGGCAGAGACCGCCGGCCGCCTTCGACACCGCGCTCGCCGCGGCCGGCGTGAAATCGTTGCGCTTCACGTACTTCTCCAGCGCATTCAGCAACTTCTGGTCCGTCATGTCGTGCGACTCGTGGTAGGTCTTGAGCATGTCAATGAACTTTGGCTCGCTCAGCGACTTCTTCGCCTCGTCCCAGTCCAGCTTGCGGTGAAGGGCCGTCTGCACCGCCTCCATCACCGTTCGAATCATCGCCGCAGGTGTCTTGTACGACTTCACCTCGTTGATGTCGCTCTTGTCGAGCTTATCGAGGGCCGCCTGCGCCTCCAGCAGCGTGGGCATCGCACGGTCAAGGTCCGTCTGCGCCTCCGCCTGATCCGCCAGCGCGGCGCGCTTTGTCTGCTCAATCTTTACCTTCTCTGACGCCACCAGTGTCTGTTGCTCCTCGGCGATGTGCTGGCGTGCCTGGATGCTCTCTGTGGCCTTGCTGACCTCGGCCGACTTCTCCTGCAGCCGCGCGTCCTGCACCTTCAGTTCCTCACGCATGACGCTCACCGTCACCTTCGTCTCCTCCAGCTTCGACATGCCGTTGGCCAGCTTATCGCGCTGCTCCACGATGGTCACCCGCTTGCTCTGCAGCATCGTGCGGAAGCCGCGGACGAGGTCGATGAAGGACGAGGGCGTTACGTAGGTGTGCCGGTGGATCTGCTCCCGCATCTGCTCCGCGCGCTGATTCGTGGTGTCGTGCAGGTAGACGAAGAGGTCGCTGATCGTGTCGAGCAGCTCGTCTGACTCCGCCTCATCGCGAGAGTCGCGCAGGTGCCGCAGACCGACCTCCTTCAGCGCCTCATTCGGCCACGCGTAGTACCAGTCGATGGACGTGCAGGAGACCAGCGCGGGGAACTGGCGCAGCCGCACGCGGAAGAGCTTGTGCGCGGGTGACATCGCAATCACGAGGTGGAGGTGCTGGCGGGCTTGACGAATAAAGAAGTTGTACAGCTCGTCCGGGGTGTCGCGGCACCCGCTTAGCAGGGCCAGCTTGTGCACATCGTCGTTGATCTGCTGCACGTCGTCCTTCGCAAAGAGGTTCGGCACCTCGCCGGCGGAGAGCATGTTGTTTAGATCCTCCAAAAACGACGTCTCCACAAGCTGCGTGTCGGCAATGTAGAAGACCTTCTGCTGCCGCTTGATACCGCAGGCGCGGTAGAGGGTGCGCAGGTCGTCGTGGAAGCGTTCCTGATCGTACTTCTTGTGGATCTCGATGGTGAACATGGTGTAGCCGGCGAGGTAGGTAGCGAGGCGGCTGAGAGAGTTGCGCCCGCTGCCCCCGAGACCGACCAGCAGCGCGTTGCCCTGGGGCTGACGCAGAACGCGGTGAATACGGCACAGGTGCTCCAGTGCATCGGCGAAGAAGACGATGTTCATCGGCCGCGCCCCCGGCTCGGCGTTGTAGTTCACCAGGCCCTCCTCGACAATCTGCCGCAGCTGTTCCAGTGACGGGGCCAGCTTGTACTTCGCCATCTCGTCCTGCTCTCCGTCCAAAAAGTCGACAAAGATCGGGTTTTCGCTCTCCGACACGGGCTGGTTCTTCGAGTCGGCCGACCGCGCCTTCAACATGCTCGCCCACTTCGTCTGGAACGTGTTGTTCAGGCGGTCGTTGAGCAGCTGCTTGAACCACGCCTTGTCAGCCGGGTCGTTCATGCGATCTGAGAAGACGCGCTGCGACTCATGCACCCACAGCGCCACCAGCTGCTCCTTGCTCGTGATCGCCTCCAGGTAGCAGCCGTAGATGCCCTGAAACACCTTGCTGAGGTCGCGCAGGCTGAAGAGGTAGTGCGATTTGCTCGGGATGGGCAAGAGGTCGGTGGAGACTTTCGTGTACACCTCGATGGTGGCCCGCACGATGGCGTCAACGTAGCCCTTCAGGTCCGCGTAAGGGGCGAAGCGGTGGCCCAGGATGGACGCGAAGATGTTCACCAGCACCGTCTCCGCCGGGAAAGCGACGTTGAAGACGTTCAGCTTACTCAGCAGTCGCTCCGTGATGTCGGGCCGGCCGTACGTCATGCAGCACAGCAGCTGCATGTCATTCACCATCCGCTTCGACCGCGTGGTGCGGTCGTACCAGTACCCGTTGTCCATCCACTGGCGCAGCAACTCCAGCGGCGGCTGCGCGCCAAAGATCTCCTTTGCCGGCATGTTCAGGTCCTCAATCAGGCAGACCATGCGCCGCCCGCCCGGTGGGTTGCACACCTTCTTTGACGTGTGTTCCATGCGACCCTCGATGATCTCCTGCACGTTCTTCGCCGTCGTCTGCGCCGAGAAGTGCAGGTGTGTGGTGACAAAGGCGTCTTGGGGCAGGTCGTGCAGCACCTTGTGGGCGATGAGAGACTTGCCCGTGCCGGTGGTGCCGACCAACACGAGCTGCACCCGGCTGCGCACGAGCTGCGAGACCATGTAGGCGTATCGCACCGTGTCCACCGTCGGCACGATCTGCTCGTAGTACGGCGTGCCCTCGGGTGGGGCGAAAGGCTTCTGCACCTCCGGGTGCTCAGCCCAGCCCACCCAGCGCAAAGACGACAAGTCAGGGAAGTACTCAAAAACCGTTTCGGTGGAGGGAAAGGAGGAGTCCATCTCCCGCACAAAGGCGTCCAGCTTGCGCCGTGAGTCCGCGGTGAGGCTGCCGCCCACGGCCCAGACCAGCGAGAAAGTCGCCATCATCTTCAGCTGCGCCAGGTAGTTGTCACCGGCCTGCGCGGCTTGGTAGCGCGCCCCGCCTGGCAGCACCGCCGCCGCCTCCGTGTTCGCCAGCGCATCGAGCATCGTGGTGAAGGAACGGACTGTGTTAAACTCCGTCGTGGCGATGAGGTCGGTGCACTCAGCTCGCTTGAAGTCCAGTGCCTTGGCGAGCGCGTTCTCGATGAAGCTCTGCAGCTCCGCCAGCGTGGCGTCGGGCTTCGGCGCGTTCATCGCCACCTCGAAGACGCGCCGCGACTGCAGCCAGGTGCTGATGAACGGCCGCCAGGTGAGATCCTCCACGCTGAAGTAGACCATACCGCAACGCGACACAGTGGCGGGGGAAGCCTGCGAGAGGTCTTGCACCTCGAAAAGCATGCGCACCGTCGGGTTCATGTTGATGCGCTCGCCAGAGTTGAGGGTGAGCATCTTGTTGTCATCCAGCACGGTGTTCATCGACTCGATCCACAGCGTGTCGACGGGGCCATCGAAGACGAGCCACTTGTAGCTCGGGTCCGTCGCGTCTCGGCAGATCTGCCGCATGAGGTCGGACAGGATGCCGTCCTTCCACTCGCGCGTGGCCTGATTGTAGCTGCCGTAGAGCTCATCCATGGTGACTGACTTTGGGTTCAGCAGGGACTCCTTCACAATCTCGTACGGGCCCTCCACCCCGGCCTCCTTCAGCCGCTTCAGCGCGCCGGCCAGCATGCGCCACGTCACCGTCTTGCCCGAGGCGGTACGGCCGACCACCATGACGCCGTGCCGCGTGTGGAGCGTGTCCCACAGGTGCAGCACCTTCGTGATGATGTGTTCATTCACTTGCAGCTTCTCCGCCTGCAGCTCGTCCACGGTTGCGGCGCGCAGCTCCTCCAGCCCCGCCCCTTGCGGCGTTACACCCGGGAAGAGGTCGCCGAGCATGCCCAGGAAAAGCGGAACGTCCTCCTTCACAAACTTGGGCAGGTTCATGTCCTTCATCGCCTTCAGACACAGTTGCTGCTCCGTGCCGGGGAAGTTCTCGCGCTTCAGGTTGCCGGCCTGCACGAGCACCGCCTTGATGTTGCGCAGCGAGAAGTCGTAGTGGTCCTGCTTCGACAGCTGCTTCTCCATCAGCTCGTAGAGAATCGAAACCTTCTTCGAGAGCGACTCCGACTCTTCGAAGCCTTCCGACAGTAGCGTAATCTCGCAGATGAGGGTGAAGTCCGGGGTCATCATGGAGATGGGGCGCAGCAGCGCCTTGAGGTTGTCCGGCAGCTCGGAGCGACCCGCGTAGCCGGGGTTCATGGTGACAAAGAGACCGCAGTTCACGTTCAGCGGGATCTCCGCCCCTTCAAACAAAAAGTGCTCCTTGTTCTCAGAGACCGCGTTCAGAATGGACAAAATCTGCTGCGCCACAACGGAGAGCACCTCGACCTCGATGCGGTTGAACTCGTCAAAGCACGACCACGCCCCGGTCTGGGCAATGCCGCTCAGCATGCGGCCAACGGAGCGGTAATCGAGGCCGTCGGAGCAGTTAAAGACCATCACGTACTTGCCAATGGCCTTGCCAAGGTCCTTCACCGTCTCCGTCTTGCCCGTGCCGGCCGGCCCCTGCGGCAGCCCGCCACGGCACAGCTGCAGCGCCGTCGTGAGGGTCATGTAGGCACGATCCGTCAACCCCGTCACCACCAGACGTCCACTGTTGCCCAGGTACTCGTAGTCGTACCGCACCTCCGCGCTCGCCTGTCGCACCACACACGCTGCGCTCGCCATGGCCGCACCGCCAGCACCGCCCGCAGCAGCGGCGCCTGCTCCCTCGACTCCACCGACACTGCTGTTGGCCCCGAGCACGTTCGATGCACCAACGAGGGCCGCACCTCCAGCCATTCCCCCAACGTCCCCGGCGTGACTCTCTTCCATCAACCCGCCTGGACTTGCAGCCCCGAGGCCGGTGGCGCCGCTGTTGTGGCGGCCGCGGTGCGGCGCCTCCTGGTAGAAGCGGAGCTGCCGCGACCACTCGAAGTCGTCCATCTGGTAGACGCGGTGGGCAAGCAGGTGGCGCAGAATGTCGCGCGAGTGCACCTCGATGGTGACGAGGGCCACGAGCTTGTTGCGCTGCAGCCGAGACTGCGGCTCTCGCACCATCTGACAGTACTTGCGGATCAGACTCTTCCACTTTTTGTAGACTCTGTAGAGCGGGGAGGTCTTGCGCCGCGCGAGGCTCAGCCCGTTGTGGTGCAGGTCACCGTACTCGGCGATGGCTGCCTCGGTCTGGTGCGTCCAGTTCATGCAGGCTGCCGTGATGAGGGCCTGGCCTTCGTGCTGCCCCACCCACTGCCGCAGCTTGTCGCGGCTGATGGGCCGGCGTGGGGTGTAGACGTTGTGCTGCAGGTCTGCGAGAGTGTCATTCAGGCACGTCTGCACCGTCTCGCGCATCTTCACCTCGACCCGGTGCAACCACGTCTCCACAGGGATGCCATCGATCTGCAGCGGTGGGCTGAACGCGACCTCCTCCCCATCCGCCGCGGACATCCCCTCGGCAAAGACGCGGTTGTTGCGGTTTGTCTTGAGAGCGAGTCGATACAGCCCTTCGAAGCACTTCCGCAGGTGCGGCTGCACCTTCTCCGGCTCCTTTGCGTGGCCCAGGATCTCGAGCAGGTCGTCGTTCGAGAGGAAGTAGAAGCGCGGGAAGCTGCGCCGGCGGTCCTCGAGGAAGCCCTCGAGGCTGCGCTGAATGAGCTCGAGGTCGCTGTTCATTCCGTTCAGCTGCTCTAGCAGGCTGTCGCGGCGGGTGCTGCGCACCACATTCGGGTCGCTGATGAGCCGTGCGATGATGGCGAGCCACTGCGCGTGGATGGAGTCGAACTTCTTCGACTCCGACACGAGCTTGCGCTTGATGTCCTCGCTGCCGACAAAGATGCTCTCGAGGTACATCCACTTTGTCTGCACGCCCAGCAGCCCTTCGATGGTGTCGGCCACCTGCGACAGGAGCTGCTCCCACTGAATCACGCGAGGGCGGAAGCTGTCGACGAAGCGCGACATCTTCATGGAGCTCAGCATCATCAAGTGCTCTGCCAAGGCGGTGTTGATGTCCTCGACTGCTGCGATCTTGTGGTAGCCCTGGTACGGCTCGATGATCAGCACCGTCTCCTCCCAGAAGAGCGCAATCTTCTCGAGATCCGTCTCGATCTTCAGTTCCTCGCGGGCGGCGACGGCCATGTTGCTGATGAACTCCGCCTGCGCCTCCACGTGGGCGTCCATGAGCCGCTGCAGGCAGAAGGAGCTTTCGTCGTCCAGGTCAAAGTCGGTGTCCAGCTGCACCTTCAGCTGCTCCCAGTGCCGCGGCCGTATCGCCGGCGTGCGCAGGTCGTCGATGATGGGCAAAATGCGCTTGATCAGCTCGATGTCGTCCTTCAGCTGCTGCCACACGTTCAGCTGCTCCATGTCCTTGCGCAGCTGCATCACCTCGCGCCGCGTCGCCTCGATATCCTCCAGCATGCGCTCACTGTTCAGCTGCATAAAGTAGGCGTGCTTCCACGAGTGTGTGTGTGTGCGCCAGTCCCGCACCAGCATCCACAGTTTGCGCAGCAGCACCAGCCGCGCCTCCGCCTTCACCAAGTCGTCCAGGGGCGGATGCTCTAGCCCGAAGATGTCGATCCCTTGCTGCAGGCTCTTCTCGAGGTTGCGCAGAGAGGCGGCCTTGCGCTGTAGTCCATCCAGCTGCGCGAAGGCCTCGCCGGTCTTGAGGGTCCACGTCGTCGGGGCATCATCCCGCACCTGCTGGTAGAGCGCGAAGCTCTTCGACGCCAGCGTGCGCAGCTCGGCCTCCACCTCCACGCGGAACTGCTCCTTGTACACGTCCAGCTGCTTGCGAATCTCGCGGAGTTGCACCGTATAAGCTTCGAAAGCCTCCGGCAGCGCCTCGCACCGCGCCACATCCGCCGCATCCACACCGCCAAAGTTGTACGCCTCGCTCGTGATGAGGGCAAACTTCTGCGAGAGCAGATCAAACTGGCCCTCCACCGACGGCAGGGCGTCGAGGGCCACGGTGCACTGCCGTATCTGCTCACCAAGCTGGTCGAGCGTCTTCGGCTCGCGGGCGAGCGTCTCGGTGGTGAACTTGAAGGCGTCGTAGGTGTTGTTCAGCTCCTGCTTCGCCTCGGCGTAGAGCAGGCTGTGGTAGTGCTGAATGACAAACTGGCACTGCGCACGGAACGTCTCCTTCATCTTCGTAAAGTCAAGCTGCAGGAATAACACGTCGGCAAAGACCTCCTGCTTCTCGACCCCCTCGCGGCGCTGGGCGACGTGGTCCATGTTGATGCGATAGTCCTCCAGCTTCCAGCCCTGCTTGATACGCCGGTCCTGCCGCTGCGTCGTCCACAAGTTGTCCGTGGAGGAGGACTGGTGCAGCTGCCACGTCTGGTTCAGCTTATCCCGCACCTTCTCCGCGATGCTGGTGAAGGCGTCCTGAATGCGGCCGAGGGTGAGGATGGTGTCCTGGTCTCCGGTCATGTACTCGTAGTACGACCCGCGCAGCGACAACGGTGAGGCCCCTTTGGACGCGGCGTAGCGCACCGCCGCGGTGTTGTGCTCGGCGAGGAACTCCGGCGTCTCTGCGGCAACGCGCTGCGTCAGCGAGTCCTCCAGCCGCGGCAGGTCACGCACGACCCCGATGATTGCCTTGCACACATCATTCACCTCCTGCGACAGCTCCGCCACGGAAGGCGAGGCGTGGATCACGGGCTTGTGGTCGGCCGCCACGCTGATCATCACACTGAGCCGGAAGATCTTCTCGTCCAGCCGGTCCATGCTGCTCTCCTGCGGGAGCACCCGCTCAACCGTCAGCAGCGAGCGCTTCACCATCGTCCGCAGGGCCTCCTCCAACTTCAACTCGACCCGCTCCACGTAGGCGTGCCACTCCATCCGCACCGTCTCGCTCACGCCGTAGTCCTCGCGAAAGTACTGAAACACCCCGTAGAGTCGCTGCACCATGAGCTTGTAGATTTTACCCACCTTCTGCATCACGGCCGCGCGGTACGCCTTCTGCTTCGCCGCAAAGG
The DNA here is from genome assembly GCA_002216565.1 of Crithidia mellificae. NCBI lineage: Eukaryota > Euglenozoa > Kinetoplastea > Trypanosomatida > Trypanosomatidae > Crithidia > Crithidia mellificae. The sequence continues at coordinate 4,684 of MDUD01003791.1, read as the reverse complement.
CCTCTGGTGTGTAGATGACCTTCTTCTCCACCAGCACCGCCAGCGTATCGGCAATGAGGCTGCAGTGGTAGTCGATGAAGGTGCCGCAGAACTTGAAGTCGTCGACGATGGACTGCACCTGGTCGGCCTGCAGGCGGCACTCGCGCACAAAGTACTCGACGATGCCCTGCGAGTTCCACAGCAGCTTGTTGAGCCCGGGCAGAAACTTCGCGTCCATCGCGGCCAGCCGCAGCGCGAAGAGGCGCAGCTCGGACTTGGTCAGCGAGTAAACGGCGGCGTTGTGCAGACGGACGGCGATGGCGACGTTCTCGCGGAAGAGGCGCAGACGCTCCTCGCGAGTGCAGATCTCGACGACCTCCGCCGGCACGGGCTCCCCCATCCGCTGCCAGCTGCGCGCCTCCGCGAAAAGCAGCAGCAGGTCCATCGGGAAGTTCACATCGTACAAGGGCGGGTGCTCGACGTCGGTGCCTGTGGCGGGGCGCTGCACGAGCAGGTAGTCGTCCAGCATCTCCGCCGGCTTCGCAGGGACGGTCGCGATCCACTCCGCGTAGGCTTTGCGGACGTACTCGCGCAGAATGCGATCCAGTCGATCGTACTGCTGTAGCGCCTCGTCCTTCTCGGGCGAGCTTGGCAGTGCGTAGCAGCGGCGCAGCGCTACCTGCTCGCTCGTCAGGAACGCCAGCCGGAAAGACGCCCACGCCGCCTGGCCCGCCAGTGGCGGGTGACGGTAGAAGAGAGGGGGGGTTCGGCCGAAGAAACGCTGCATGTCCCCCTGCACCGACTTCAGGTGCTGCGCGAAGAGGCGGAAGACGCGATCGGTGTTGCGGTCCAGCTGCATCAGCAACTCCTCGCTCTTGCTGATCAAGGTGAAAGCCTCGATGACTTCAGCCCCCATCGAAACCGAGGCGACGGCGTCGAACGCGGCGGTGATGATCTGCCGCATCATGACGCTTAAATTGTCCACGTCCGCCTTCAACGCGCGGTAGTCATCCACCCACTGCGTCGACTTCACATCGAGCACGTTGTATGTGAAATGCTGCAGCACCTCCATCTTCGCCTTGAAGGCGCGCTGGATGTCCATGAGCTGCGACTCCAGCTCCGGACCCTTGTTACCCCGGAAGATCGGCAGCTTCCCCTCGAAGAGCTCCGCCGGGGGCCGAATTACTCCGTCCAGCTCCGGCACGTTCAGCGGCGTGCCAGCTGGAATTTGCTCCCGCCCAAAGCCGGACGTCTTCGTGCGGCGGCTGGTGTGGCGGTGCGTCGAGACGTTCGTGCTGGCCCGGGCGACGGAGGTGGAGGGGACCGCCTCGCCATCGGCGCCCCCGCTGAAGCCGAACTGCAGCTGACTCAGACAGATCTCCTTCAAGTTCTGGCAGCGGTGCCGCACAAAGCCATCCATCTCATTCAGGAACGACTCATCAAAGTCCACCTTCTCACCCCGCTCCACGCGCAGCCGGCGGCGGGTGGCGGCGAGCATGCGGCGGCACTCCGTCAGCCACGCCTCCCCGGCCACCATGCTGTCCTCCAGCGCCTTCATGCTATCCGCCACGTCGCCGGCAAAGATAGCCCGCACGTTGATCTTGCTGCTGCACCGGTTGATGATCTCACTCGAGACCATCCGCAGCAGCCGGATGATGCGATCTTTCTTGTAAAACTTAGAGAAGATGAGGATGAGCTGGATGCGCTTCAGCACGTCCTGCACCACCCGCGGAATCTCACTCAGCTCCGCCCGCGCGAGGCGCTCGCACGGCTCGTTGAGGGTGGAGAGGTAACGCAGGTTGTCGTACGCCTCCTCGGTGCCGCGCTCGATGTCGCTGCGCAGACTCAAAAAAGGCTCGAGGTAGTACAGAGACTTGGCGTCCTTCAAGACCTTCACCACAGCCGCCACCTCCTCACGGTTGAGCTGGGTGCGGATGTTGCCCAGATCGCGAGCGCGGGCTCGCCAGTACTGCAGCTCCTCCAGCGGCCCCGCACTCTCCTCATCTCCAGCGGTGGTGTCGCGCTCACTCACGACCGTTTTGATCTGCCGAGTCCAGTGAATTACGGTGGCCTCGTAGCGCTGAACCAACTCGTGGTCGGTGTGCGCCTGCGTGCTGCCCCCCACCGCCAGGTCACCCGGCACGTAGAGCACCGTCCGCCCCTTGAGTCCGTTCACGTCCTCCACCACCGTGGCCATAAAGCGATGCAGCGCCGCGTGGACGTCCTTGTGAATGCTGGTCGGCCACGGGTTGTGCAGGAAGGTCGGCATGATGATCTGCTGCGTGGTGCGCAGGAAGCTGTCGAGGAGGTGTGTGCCGCGCAGGGTGCCCCACATCACGTAGTTCTCCAGCGTCTCCCGCAGCAGGGGTTTGTCGGCTTCAAGGCGCACGAAGTAGACTACATCGCCGCACACGCCAGGCAGACTGCCACGCAGCGCCAACTCGGGCAGCCCGGCCATCACCTGCAGCTGCGGTGGCGGCGGAGCCGCATTCGCACCGCCCGCTGCCGCACTGGTCGAGTGACTGTTGTTGTTGTTGTTGTCCACCACCGCAAAGGCCTGGAAGGCATGTGGGTCGGGTGCCGCCGCAGCTCCATTGTCCGCGTCCTCGTCTTCATCGCTGGCGTGGCGGCTGCGATTGAGGCCGTTGACAGCCTCCCGTGCGCCGGAGGTGCCGCGGCGGGAGAGCGGGGCTTGTGTCGTGTTCTGAAGCGACATCCGCCCATTTGAGTGCGTCCCCGCCGTGTGGTTCGTGTTGCCGGTTGAGCCACGGCCGTTGCCGCCGCCGCTCGTCGAGTTCAGCTTCTTCGCCTTGGCTCCCTGCGGGACGGGCTCGGCGTAGTACGCAAAGAGGACGCGGTACCGTGCATCTTCGCCCATGAGCATCTCGTTGATCACAAAGTGATGCTGCGCGGTCAGCTCGGTGTTTATGTTACATCGTAGGGTGTCCTGCAGCCGGTCCTCCACCCACTGCAGACACTCCGCACTGGCTTCCGTGGACGTCATTGTTGTTGCTATTGATGTCGTTTTCCCACGGAAGGCAAAAAAGAAAAAGAAACTAGGACAGCCTTCTCTTTGTTTTTAGTTGCCGTGAGGGTCCTCACAAGAAGAAAACGCGTACAGCAGTGCTGGAATAGTCGTGGTGGAAGAGTGTCGAGAGGGCTAAAAGAAAAAGAGGAAAAAATACGTGTTCAAATAGAGAGAAAAAAAAGACGTTTTACAACGCTTTGTTTGTAAATTCTAAATTGGTCAAAATAAAAAAGAATGAATTAAAAGAAAACAGAAAAGGTGCTCAAATAGCAGAAGACAAAGGGTTTCAAGCATACAAACACTAAAGAAAAGAGAGAGAAAGATTGAGCGAGAGAGAAGACTTGGAAGGCCTCTACTCACTTTGCTGGAATGTCACAAGGAAATAATCGGTTTTGATTCTCTCCGATCTATATTTTTGCACGGACGGCAATACGCGCAAATTGTAGACAGCGTGAGAAATAAGAGAACCAGAACGTTACTCTTGTAAGCACACAAGTACCCAGTTTTAATACCTAGCGTTAAAGCTTGCTTGCAGCCTCAGCAGCAGAATGACCACCTTTGAAAATAAAGTGCAAAGTGTATGGAAGCAGCACTCGATAAGAAAAAGGTGTCTGCTAGCCAATGATGGACTAAGAAGCGAAAAATGATGACGCTTAATGCTCAGCCTTTCTTTTGAGTGTTTTTTCCCTCTGCTAACTAATTGTAGTTCAGTGCTCACGAGATAAAATAGTTAGATGTATCGAGAAAAGAAAGGGAAGAAGAGTCTAGTGGTATGAATGAAATCGTGGCAGAAGTACTGAGGGAAAGAACATTAAGTCAAGTGGCACTATTTTTTTTTTATCATTACCGCACAACATTTTATAGGCCTATCTTCCCCGGACAAGCTGAGGCAACAGAAAAAGCCGTCTCTGCTTCAAAGCAACCCACGGCAAGTGGTGCAGCGCGACGAACATGCAAATGCATTGCTATCATTCCTAAAAAAGTGAAAAACTATAGGGTATCTGACACAAGGTTCAAGTTTCTTTTTTGTTTAATTTGATTTTTTTTGGATCCTGGGATAACAAACGAAAAAAGAAAAGAAATGAAAGTTAAAAGAAAAATTTTTGATGAAGTGAAAGTCCACCCTCATCTCCCATCCTTGTCAAACCTGGCGGCGAAGTGCCTAGTGCGGTTCGCCTGCAACTTAAAAATAAGTGAAGCTAAGACGTTCGTCAGACGAGGAAGAAAGAGAGAGAGAGAGAACAGAAAAAAAGGGGGGGCGAAGAAGGCACGAAGAGGGGACTGGGTTCTCGCCGCTCCTTTATCTAAAACTAAAAAAAAAACACAAAAGAGGAAAAAAATAGGTAAGTCATAAAAACGGAACATCATAAAACAAATGGATAACAGCAGAAAAAAAAAAGGCACAGGTGGGCTTCCGACGCTTCCGGCGATGCAACTCTGCAAGCACAAAAATTAGACTTCAATGCGTTTCAGGCGCGTCTGTCAAAGTCTTTGAGCAATTAAAGACAGTGTTTGATTTTTTCCACAGACACACACGCAGAAAAGCACAGAGATAAAAATAAACGCGAAGAGTAGCTGTGCGTGAATTGCATCGCCGGTGGGTAAAGCCGAAAAATTACTAAATGGGGGCATTGCGACAACGGTTCATACAGTGAAAGCAAGACGTAATAGAGCTTT
>MDUD01003779.1:5957-21141 GCA_002216565.1 Crithidia mellificae | reverse complement strand
TGCGGCGGCCCCCGAGGCGACGCGCCGGCAGGACACCCTGCGCTACCGCAGCCCGCCCCTTGCGGAGGAAAGCAGGCATCGCAGCTCCTCTCGCCAAGCACGCCGCCACAGCCACGCAGCCGACGAGGAGGCGGAGAAGAAGCGCACCGGCAGCGCCCGCCGCCACGAGAGCGCGCACCGCAGTCGCAGCAACCGGCCGTCCTCGCGGCACGACTCGGAGCGTCGCCACCGCCACGAGGGCCGCCGCGACTCGGCCAGCGACGACAACGACGCCCGCCGCGCCCGCCACGCCTCGCGGAACCGGCAGGCTTCGCAGGACTCTTCGGTGGCCCCGCGCGATCCGGCGCAGGGCCAACACACGGATGCGGTGAAGGGCTCGGCACCCCTCGCGGTGGGCTCGACCTACGTCCGACCCAACGGCAACGGCCACATCAGCACCCGTCGCAGCTCCGGCTCCTACATTGAGGTGATCAGCGTCAACTCGGCCCGGCCCGGCTCATCAAGCAGCTGGCTGCAGCCGTCGCCGCGCCGCCCACGCGAGGTGGGGCCGCCGGTTGTCCTGCCGGATCCGCGTGGAGAGCGAATTATGCAGCGCATCGACTCCACCCGTCACTGGATCAATAACATGAAGGAGGAGGTCGCGAAGGACCGGGAGCGAGAACTGCAGGCGAAACGCGAGGCAGAAGCCGCTGCGGCGGCGGAGCAGGAGAAGGAAAAGGCAGAGGAGGAGGCGGCCGCCGCCGCCCGCCAACGCGACGCGGAGCGGGCACGAAAGGAGGAGCGCCGCCGTGCTGAGGAGCGCAACGGCGGCAGCAGCAGCGCTGCACCCCACCATCACCGCAGTTCGTCACGCGGGTCGCACCGCCGCCCCCGCAGCGCGCACGAGGAGTCGAACGGGTCTGCGCGTGGGCTGATGGAGCCGCAGCGGGCGATGGACAGCCGCCGCCACCCACGCCCCGCCATTGCCCCGGCGGCGCCGCAGGAGAGGCCGCGGGCGGCCCAGGCAACTGCCATGGAGCCGCGGCGGTCGAGGACGCACAGCACGCACGCACCGTCTGCCTCCACGCACACCACGGCGAGTGGACGGGCGGAGGTGGAGACTGAGACGGCAACGGCAAGCAGCAGACACTCCACCAAGCCTGCTACGCCCGCCGCCGTCCCTGTCGCGGCACCGCCACCGCCACCGCCGGCGCCAGTAGCGGCCATGCACGACACCCTCAATAGCTCCCGCAAGGACGGGTTCGACTACCCGATCTTCTCCTTTGTGTCCTTCTTGGACGGTAACACGTTTGATAGCACCGCCGGCCTCTGCCAGTACAACACGCAGGTGGCCGAGGGCCTCAGCGACGAGCACCTCGACCTGCTGCGCGAAGTCATCTTCGATCACGACGAGGAGGCCTTTGCGGAGCTGCTGTACGGCGACGACGTGCAGGCGGAGATGGACGTGATTGTAAACACCTTAGGCCACAGCGAGGACCCGGCGGTGCAGCGCGAGATTGTCATTCTGCAACGCGCCGCCGTCCGCCGCTTCAACGAGAAGTGCTCGGCAGCCCTGCGCACCTTGCTGGCAGCTCCTGGCGGGCTTGCGGATGCGGTGCAGATCGCCGCCTCGCAGCTAGAGCGCCAGGCGTACGAGACCGGCGCCAACTCTCCATAAAGCAAAATTCAGGTATTGCCAGTAACAAAAGTTGCGTTTTGTCGTTGCAGCAGTGCACACAAGTGTTTGATATGAGCCTCCTCCCACTTCTCACCCGGGCGATGTGTGCGCTTAGAAACAACACAGAAAAAGCCGAGTCTCTTACTTTACTGCTGACGCCGTTTATCTTTCTTCTTCTGATCATCTTTCCTCTCGCGAACGCCAACGCGCGCTTGCGTGGCTGATATGGCTCCGCCGCGGCTCACGTGTTCGCTCCCTGTTACGACCACTACGTGTAAATTCATCGTCCAAGCAGTGCGTTTCTCCTCGCCATCTGTTAAAGGCCCTGCTGCCCTCCGCCGCGGCTCACGTGTAATGAACCGCAGCAACCGGGCAACTTTTACCGTAAAGAGTGTTACTGAGGTTTTTAACTACTGAATAAGCTCGCATTAGAAACCTGAGCTTATACGCAGTTTAAAAGGCCTCTAACGTTTTGCATAGTCGTGCGATGAAACTGCCTGCCTTTTTCCCCTTTTTTTTGTTTACCTTTTTTTGCCGGCGCCCAGTGCCTGTGTGGTGTTCTAAGTAGAAGTGACGCGGTCACTCATTGTCTATTTTTTTTTTGATGTCTTTTGTTTCACTCTTTACTCTTTTACACCTCGCTTCTTTTTTTTTTTTTCAGACTATTTATGATTGTTCAAGGGGATTCTCATGTGTGTGTGTGTGTGTGTGTGTGTGTGCTGCGCTTGTAGTGCAAGAGGTAGCGTCAGCCACAGTTGTTGTTGTATTCTGTCAATTACGCTCTTTTTTCTTTTCTCGCTTCTTACTAAATTGTTCGCATTCAACAGCGCAAGTAGATAGCTTTGTTCTTTTTTTTTTCTTCTACAAATAAAATAGCAAAAAGCAATGAATGAGTCAATCGAGCAGTATGAAATGATGCATCATAGATGTTGCAGCTGCGCTCGTCTTTTTGGGGGGTACGCGCACGACTTCATTGTGAACTTGATGAGCAGGATGTGCGAAGCCGCTCTCTTGGTTCAAGAATTACATGCAATTGAAATCTTGTGATCAGAAGTTTTCTGGCTGCATTTTCAATGTTGAACCAGCTCAAACGAAGCTGTCCAGAAAAAAATCTTTTTCATTAGCCCTTCCTTTTCCCTTTCGGTATTTTTCTTTTCCAAAACAATCTTTACTGGGTCCGCATGCATCAGTTATTGGACTTGATATTTCGTACTTTACCCGCTCCCATACAGCTTTTCTGCGCTTGCATCCATTTGCAACAGCTCACCTACTCTCCTTTCGTTCTCGTTACTTTCACTACTAACAATGAAGCCGGCATTCCGCGCAATGGCAGTCAGCATTCTCGCTGCCTCTCTCTTATGCGTGTGCTCGCTGCTCCTCATTTCTGCCCCTGGGGTAAACGCCTCCGACAGCAAACTCGCAATTGACTGCAACTACTGCCAGGGTCGCGGCTTCCCTTACGTGTGCAACGTTAGCATGGCAAGCGGCATTTGTTTTGTCAACTCCGGCGATATGCGGTGTGAGGGGGAGAAGGGCTGCTTGTGCTGCCGCACTGCCAGCGCTGCGGGGTGCACCCTGTGTGGCATGGAAGCTGACTGGGACGCCTACGACGACGACGAGGCTGACATTTGAGCCGTGAAGCAAAACAAATACACATAAATACATACGTACACACGCACTTTGTTTGCCTGGTAATGAGCGAGAAAGATACGGGCGTGCATCATTTCATTGCAATGCTTCACACCCAAACGTGACTTCCATGCAGCGCGACGCGTTAGCTTCATTCGAGAATACCTTGCACAACCCGAATAAAGCGGCATCCTACAACGTGACTTGGCTGTTGCCATAAAGCACTACAGCTCTGCTCTCTCTTTGTGACGAAGGCGGAGATGTTCTGTATGTTGTGTGTGATGTATGTAGAAGCTACCGATGAGGTGAAGTGTGTTGCCTCAGTTGCATTGCTGTTATTGACGGAGCATTTTCTTTTATTGATTAAACCTGTCTTTTGTTTATTTTTCCAATCTGTCAGCTTCGCAGCCTGACGTGGTGTCGCGACTTGTACAATACCCTCTGTGCGAGATTGCACTCTTTCTGGGCTTTAAAAAAAAAAAGACACACTATACAAAAAGAATACGTGCACTGTGTATTTTTCAAGAAAAAAAAATTTTAAAAACCCACACCACGATGTAATTTGGGTGCTGCGAGCCCTTTATTTGTATGATTGTCTAATCGACCACTCTGTGAGCGGCGAGTAAAGAAGCAAGGCTTATGATTAATGAAAGGCATTCTCGTGGTCGTTTAAGCCCGCCAGTGTTTCTCATGTTACTTTCACCTATTATTTTCTCTCCTCTCCTCTTGCCTTTCTGAACGAACAGTTGGGTAGTCAATGTGTCTTCTATGCAGCCAAGCAGGCTAGTTTTCCCGTGCATCTTTTTCGATCGCTTCATTGTTGTTGCTTGAGCACTCGCGACGCAGGCGAGGGAGAGCTGATAGCAATTACTCTTTTCCCCCTCTTTGCGAGATAAAGCTACGGAATGTCCGCTAACGCACCCACAGCCACCGGGCAACGTGTCACCTTGAGTGCAAAGCAGGCCACTGCCAGCGATGCAGCAGATCCCGCAGCAGCGGAAGTAATTCGTGTGTCGATGTTTCCAGAGCGTGTTGTGATGCTACGCTCTGCCGGTGACGCGTCACCAGGCTGGAATGATGTGGTGGCGCAGGATCGTCCTCGTCGCAAGAGGACGTGACATGGATCAGGCAAACGGCGTTCTCTCTTGTGTGGACCTCCACCAGGTGAAGCTGTTGTTGTTCTTGTTGTTGTTGTTTTTCAAAAATCTGCTAGCTTTCCAAAGGCTTTGTTCTTAAATCTCTTTATATCTATATATATTGCCTGAAAGCACTTGATAGACAAAAGGTCAATTTATTTGTGAATCCTGCGTTGCGAGTGTGTGCGCTGCAGCAAGTGACCAGTTTGTGACCACTTGCTTTCTCTCTGCACCGCCCTATTATTTCTTCTTTTCGCTTTCCCGTTGCAATTAAGCAAGTGCTTTGTCGAAGCGTCAAACAGCACAAAAAGGCATTTACTGACTTTTTAAATTTGTACTTTCTCTCTCGTCCTCTTGCTTCCTCATTCTCCTCCTCACTGCACGCCATGTCCCTCTCCACAAACTTTTCCCATTACACAATCTTTCGAACTAGTAAACCTGTATTTGTGTCACTTTTACACATAAACACAACGCTTGCGCAACACACACTCTTTCAAAGGCTTCTTCTTTCCGTTTTCACTTTCGTTCTGTTTCTTTTTTTCTCTTTTACAACAGAAGCCAGCTCTTGTTTTTTTGTCTTTTGTTTTCCATAAAAAACTAACTTCTTTTGTTTCATCTGTCTTTGTACTTGACATAAGCGTCAGCTTGTTTCCCGTCTTTCTTTATTACTCTTGTGGTGACTTGGGGTAAAAAAAAGAGTTAACGGTGAGCAAGATGTTCGAAGGTCTCGCTCACACTTACAGCCAGACGAAGTACGTGGCCGATCGCTCGGCGCGGGGTCTGCACGTTATCGACGAGGTCAAGCGTTTTCGCACCTTGTGCTGTGCACTCTTCTGCAGTATCTGCGTCTCCCTGGTGTTCGCCTTTGACCTCTTCAGCGATGAGTTTCAGACTCGCTTCACCCTCTCCGATGGCGATCTCTCCACCATCAGCACGGTCGGTGTGGTGTTCTGCTACTTTGTGATCCCGTACGGCATCCTGTACGACTACATGGGACCTCTGCCTCTGCTGATCATCGCCGGCGTGTCGGGCTTCATCGGCTGCCTCGGCCTCGGCCTCGTCTTCGACGGCAAGATTAAGGGCAACACCGCCACCATCTCCGTCTTTTACGCCTTCATGAACACCTGCAGCGGTCTCTTTGACGCGGCGTCGATTGTCACCCTTGTGGAGCTCTTCCCCCGCAACCGCGGTCCGGTGATCGGCCTCGCCAAGGTGATGACCGGCCTCGGCAGCTCCGTGCTCTCCTCCATCAGTCGCGGCTTCTTCTCCACCAACATCAGCGGCTTCATCTACTTCATCATGGCCCTGACGGTGGCGGTTGCCTTCGTGGCGAGCTTCCTCATCACCCTCCCGCCCTACTTCCTCAATGGGTGGCGCAAGCGCGGCAAGACCGAGGAGGAGCTGGCCGCCCTCTCGTCCCTGCAGCCCATCTACGCGGAGAAGTTCGTGCCCATTCGCCGCATCGCCTACGGCTACGTCATCGTGGCCTGCCTCGTTATTTTCTTCACCATCACCGCCCCGGTGCTGGCCTACACCAAGACGACGAAGGGTGGCAAGGTGGCCGTTGGTGTCATTACGGTGGTGCTGTGCCTCGCCTTCTGGGTCATGGCCATTCCCATCCGTTGGCTCGGTGGCGTGAATGAGGCCGCCACGTCGGGCGACAGCTTCGACGACGCCGAGCTCGCCAACGGCGGCGTGGTGCGCGAGATCGAAAGCGGCAAGCCGCCGGTGGAGGTCAATGGGGAGATTTTGAACGACTCGCGCGACTGCCGCGAGCCGCTCGAGGACTCCACCCCGTCCGACGACCGCGCTGCAGCGGCGGCGGCGGAGCTGGAGGAGGCCGTGATTGAGGAGGGCCCGCAGGACCCGCGCTACGGCGGCACGATTTGGGAGACGCTGAGCCGCCCTGATATTTGGCTGCTGCTCATCGCCTTTGTGTGCCAGGGTGCCCTCGGCACCATCGTCACCTACAACGGCAGCACCATCTACGTTGCCCGCACCGGCCGCAGCCGCACCGCCGAGCTCGGCTCCCTCTACACCGCCTTCATCGGTGTGGGCAGTGCGGTGGGTCGCATTGCCATGGGTCTCTTCGAGGCGTGGGTGCAGCACCAGGACCCTGAAAAGCGCAAGGTTCTCGTCACGATTGCGCTGCCCGTGGCCCCCATCATCGCCACCATTGCCGGCATTCTCATCCTCGTCCTGCCCGGCGACGCCCTGCTCTTCCCCTACATCCTAGTCTACTTCGAGGAGGGCGTCTTCAACGGCGTGCGTGCGCTGATCTTCCCCTGCATCTTCGCCTCCCACCACGGCATTCTGTACAACATGAGCTTCTGCACCAACGTTATCGGTGTCATCTGCTTCAACCGCTTCCTCTTCGGCCTCACCGTCGACCACGAGCGCGAGAAGATGGGCCACACCGTAGCGCAGGGCTGCACGACGCGCGCCTGCGTGCAGACTCCCATCATCGTCGTCACGTGCACGGCCGCCTTTGCCGCCATCCTCGTTTCCATTGTTCACATTCGCTACAGCCGCTTTGTGAACCAGTGCCGCCGCGTGAAGCCGGCGGTGAAGGAGGTGCCGGTAGCGGAGAAGCAGCCTAGCACGTCTGACGAGCCCGTTCAATGATACACACACAAATTTACAGGTATTGACCCCATTGTCAAACTTAACAACTGCCACTTTGAAACACTGCCAGCGTACTGACAACGTTTTTTTTTAGTCTTTTTTTCTAAGTTTTCTTTCTCTTTTTGCTTTTTTATTATTTTTCTTTGTTAAATACTCTCGGCTACCCTGTTCCGATCGTCCTAGTTCAGATGCTTATTTGGCACTTATGCAAACTTTAATTTTTCCTTGCCCTTTGCTGTTTCCTTTTCTACCTGTTGCTGTGCTGTTTTCGGATAGCATCAAGGAGAATTGGGTGAAGGAGCACAAGATCCACTAATTCGCAAAAGTGGGAGAGCATCATTGCTAGTTCCGACGGCAGGTACGGCGTCAAAAACTGTCTTTTAGTTTCTTTGTGGGTGATTTTCCACAATCTTAACTCACCCGTTTTGTTTTTCTCCATATTGCAAACAACCCTTTTTTTTTGTCCGCCTGACCCATTTTTTTTTCTCTCTCTTGCGTGTCACACTTTTTGGCACAACGTGTGGCGTAAGGCGCGAACTCAGAAAACAAGAAGGTTTGCTTTGCTGCGAGCGTATATAATACTCCGTGTTCCGTTTTTTGTCGAGTCAGAATTTTAAAGACCTTGTTTATTTTTTTTCTTTTATTTTTAAAAAGTAGTCTTGTCACCAATTCATTTTCTATTGCTGTTTTGCTTTCTGTAAAAGGCCTTTCCGTTTGATGACAGTCCTAGTTGAATAAAAGGTGGGTGCTCAACCTGGTCGAAAAAAAAAAAGAAACTTTCACTTGCACCCTGTCCACTTGACACGTGCGAACCGTAACTAGTTTAAAACGTGAGCAACCCACACCTTGCAAAAGAAAAAAGAAACTTACCTGTTTTTTCAACACCGAATCGCCAGCTTTTTCTCTAATTTTTTTTTTATTATTATCTTCTGTTATAAGTGACTAACGATGGTTTTGTTATTATGTTTTCCAGATTTTTTTTTTTTGCGTAGCCGCCTTTGTCTTTTTTCTCTAACTATCAATCGCAAGGCAAGGTGGCCCGTTGTTCTTTCCTCTTCTTTTTTTTTCCTCCTCTATTCGCTTCTCAATGTGCATGGTTGAGGCTTTGAGCTCCCTTGGTTACGACTGTTCCTGAACACTCTAGTCACACCATGGGCTGCGTCATTGCTTGCACTCAAGCGAAAGAGTGTAATTTTGACTGAGATGCGAAGCAGCATGCGGGCGTGTGGAGCAACATCCTTCTCTCTGCTTTTCTTTATCGAGACCATCTGTTCTTGGCTGGTTTTGATAAAGCTGGTTTTTCCGGGGTTTTTTAAGCTTGATGTTCACGTGCCACTCTCAGCACTCGTACCTAGGAAAAAGACAAGCAAGGACGTTTGTGTTCTATTACTCTGATCCTTCTTTTAAACAGACAACAGCTGCAAAGAACGCATAGAGTGTGTAATTTGAAATGTTTTTAAAGCCAAAAAGTGGCTGTGTTTCCTTTCTTTCTTTCTTTCTTTCTTTCTTTTTTTCTTTCTTTTTTTCTTTCTCGGAATCTTCCGGCATTGCTAAAAAATGTTTTTTTTCAGCGCTAACGTTTACGAGCATTTCCCTCTTTTGATGTTGCTGTTGTATTCCTCGTTGAGGCGAGAATGATCTAACACTAATATACCAAACTATGGAAAATAAAAAAAACCAAAGAAAGAAGCAGCCAGCTCCTGTTATGGCTTACATTCGTTCTTTTCTTCGCTAAAGAGACGCGATAGATAGAAAAAGCGTGTTTTTCTTCACATTAAAGACGTATTGTATGGACGTTAGTGTTGTTGCGGCAATACCACTTTCTTACCGAAGTTCAAATGTTTGGCACATCCATCTTGTTCCCATCTTACTCAGAAATAAGTCTGCCTAAATATAGCTTCTCTTCTCATCTCTGACTTTCGATTTTTTTTTTCCTTTGGTGCTTGTGTGGCTACATGGGAACGTTTTGACGAAAAACATCAAGCTCTTTCTACCAATATCCACAACACTATTCTCGGCACCTTTATCCTATCACTCCTTTTCTCTTCTCTTTCGCCGTTATGTCGTCCAGCAGTGTCGTCACCATCCGTCCCGCGCAGCGCGAAGACTGCCAACGCATGTACGACCTCATCATGGAACTGGCCATCTATGAAAAAGCTCCGGAGTCCGTCATTGTGTCCAAGGAAGAGATGGAAGAGTTGGGCTTTGGTGAGCGGCCTCTCTGGAGTGCCTTCGTGGCAGAGCTACAGGAGGGCGACGCAGCCCCGCATGTGATCGGCATGGCTCTCTACTATTACCGTTACTCCACCTGGCGTGGTCGCATGCTGTACCTGGAAGACTTTGTGGTGACGGAGACGCGGCGTGGCGTGGGTGCGGGGAAGATGCTCTTTGACCGTGTGGTGCAGCAGGCGAAGGAGGAAGGCTGCCACGGCATGGTCTGGCAGGCGCTAGAGTGGAATGAGCCGGCTATTAACTTCTACAAGAAATACGACGCCGAAATCGACCCTGGCTGGGTGAATTGCATGCTGAAGTTCTAGGCGTTACAAAAGCTGATCTTTTACAATTCTGCGGAAGGTGCGTATGAGACCACACCTCATTGATATGGGCTGGGACACGCTATTCACCTCCTCCTTCCCACGTCGCCTCTTCATTTCCGGACGCGACTCTTTTTTTCCCCTTCGCTCTTTATTCGCTTCATCGCCGTTAGTAATACCTTTGTGTGTGTGTTCCTTTTTTTTTTCTATTCTCTGCTAAGACAGACTCTGATCCGTCAATACAATAACCATTAAAAAAAAAAGCTTTTTCATGCACCGCCGTGGAGCTTTATTGTGTAACAGAAGACAGCTAGAGAGTTGTTTTCTCTATTTTCTTCTCAGCTGCTTTCCTACACTGTTGTACACAAAAAAAACTTGTTTGTTGTTTTCTCTTCTACCTCCTTCTTTTTTTGCGTACACGACCGTTCTTTTTCGTGTGTCAGTGTCTTGCGTGCCCCTCTGTGTTTTCTTGCGCATCAAGAATGTGTGTACCTAATATCTCAACAAAAACTACTTTTGGGAAGAAGAAAGGCGAGAGGTCTAGTTAAAAAGGCACTCAACGAGTCAAAAAACATTTTGGCTAAGTTCCTCATCCTGCTCTTGATGCTGAAGTAGAAGAAAAAAGGTTTGTTCTCGTCGCGACGCTTGTTCTTCGTAATCGAGGCTAGCTTTCTAGCACTCATTTGCCGGACGCACTCACTACTTCACCCCTCACCCTTCTCTCTCGCCTTCGTTTTGAGGTCTACTGCGGTTGCACTCTAGGTGGCGACGCTGTCCTATTTCTTGGCAGTGCAGTCGCCAACGTCTATCTCGCTTTTCTCCATAGGTTGCTGCTCGCGGCTGATGTGTCTTTTCAATTATTCCGCTTGCCTCTTGCTCCAATCGCAAAAAACATATATAACTCCTTGTTGATACTGCTCTTTCCTTTGTTTGTTTCCTTCTTCCCTTCTCTGTTTATCTTTCCCTTGCGCATGCAAGCAAGTCTGCGTATGCAGGGCAATTCCGCGATCAAGTGCTGGCGCGTCCCCGCCGCCGCGCAAATCTTTGTGCGATCGCGTCCTCTCGCCGCTACTCCTCTTACTTACAACACTACACGTCGTTGGAACTACACCTCCGCCATCTCTTCAACCTTTTCCACGCACCACGCATCCAACACTCCTCCTCCGCTGACGGCAACACCGCTGCGTCGCCACACCGCAGTCCAGCGCAGATCCTCTCCTACTCGCTCCGCATCACACGTCGGCAACACAGCGACATCATCGACTGCGGCAACACACCCCGTCGCGACCTTGCACTGGACTGACGTGCTGACGCGGCACAGCAACGGCAGTGGCAGCAGCGCCGACCTCGCCACACCGCCGCCCTCGCGCGTCGTACTTCGCGAGGCCGCAGCGCTCTGCCTGGCGGAGGAGTCTCCCAAGACGTACGCGGTCTACCGTCCCTGCCACGCCAGCGATGCTGACGCCAGCCACCCCTCCGCCGCCCCGCACGATTTCGTGACCCTTCTGGCGTACATGCGCACCACGCCATGTCTGTCCTCTGAGGCACGGCATGTGGCGGAGGTCTTGATCGATTTGCTGCGCAAACCCCCGCACCCGCGTTATCCCGGTCCGTGGGACATCAGCCTACACGAGTCGCGCGCACTAAAAGCCAAGGCCATTGCACTTGTTCTGGAGGGCAGCCCCACGGGTGACGATGCATTGGCCTGGCTCGTGCGGCTTCTGGGGCTATCCGACGCCTTTGCCGAGGCCAACGCCGACGCTGCCAGTGCCGCGGTGCACCTTGGCCCAGCGACGCTGCTGCGGGTGGCGATGACGGAGCGGGTAGACCAGCGCGATGCCGCCGCACCCCGCCGCGTCAGCGTCGACGACCCAGACGGCGACTGGCTGTTGTCGAGTTCATCCGTGGTGGTCGGCGCCGTCGCGGGAGCCATGCTCCGCAGCTCAGCCGTCGGTGTGCGCGGGGCTGCACTGGAGCTGCTGGAGGCGGCGGCGCTTGCCCGGCTCACCCGCGGCACCGCAACTGGTGGTGCTGCTGCGACTCCGGCTGTGGCAGGCGACGCACCCAACGATGCCGCTCTCCTCTTCAACGAGGCAGTTGCGGTGCACTGCGCGGAGGTGGCCGCCATGCGCGGCGACGTCGAAACGGTGACGCGACTGATTTTTCTCCTTTACCGGGTGCGCGGTGCGTTGGGCTTCGCCACCCTCGCCGAGCACCGCCGGCAGCGCCGCACGAGTCGAGGCAGCAGTGACGGCGGCCAACGGTGGACCGTCAGCGGCTTGCTTCCGCGCACGCCGGCGTGGATGCGGGCGTCGTGGTGGGGTGGTGATGGCGGACCTTCCGCACTCCACACGGCTCCCTCTGCGTCAGCGGCGGACGGCGATGACACAGATGTGCGTTTTGAGCACGCCGTCGTCCGGCTGCTGAAGAGCGTCATGCACGCCGCGCTGTACCATCCAAGCCGCAGTACTAGCGGCGGCAGCGGCGACTTGATGGAGAGCAGCATGGAGGAAGCCCTCTCCTTGTGGGACGGGCTGCGCGGCGGCACGAGCTGGTCCGGGCTGGCGGCGATGGCGACGGAGCTGCTAGAGTTTCTCGTTCGCCAGCACGCGCATCTCGCGACGACCGGCGCGGCAGCGGATGCCCAGCGCCTGCAGCAGGCGGGGTTGCGGGTGTACACCCAGCTCGCCCGGGCCGTCCTACCACGCCACCGCAGCAGCGCACAACAGGAAGTTGTGCACCACTGCGTTACACTAATGATGCAACTTTTCTCCACCAGCTCCTCCATCCGCGTTGAGCGCGACGGTGCAGCGGACGCGTCAGGGCAGCGTCGATCCAGTGTGGTTGTCGTACCGAGCGTCCTAACCAGCGATGCGGCTGAGCATACTCTGCGCCTCTTTGCCGATGTGAAGGACACCACACAACAAGAGGCGCTGCTGCCATTCGCTCTCGCCGCTTCTCTCACTCTTCTCTCCACCGCGGCAGCACAAAAGACGTATCAACCACCCGCCCGCCTGTTCGGCAGCCTTGCACGATACTTTGCCACGGTGCAATCATTGCACTACTACTGCGCCGCCAGTGCCGCCACCACGCCGTCCGCCCCAGCGCACGTCGTCGCCAGCGGCAGCCTTGTCTTGCTGCACGTGTTTTTGCTTTCCCATACTTCTCTCGGGCCGTGGGCACGCGAAGACGGGGAGCTCTCGGTTTTTCTTCAGCGCTTTTACAGCTCAGGCAGCGCAAACGACGCGCAGCGCACGCAGCTGCACGCGTGGCTGTGCATCTCCGGCGGTCCGCAACGGCAACTTTTGTGGTCACTGTTGCTGTCTCTGAAGCGGCGTGACACCTGGGCGTGGTGCGGTGCGACGATAGATCTCTTCGCCACCCCAGCAGCTTCGGCGGCGGCTTTCACCGCGGCTGCCGCCCCCTACAACGTCCTCCCGCCAGCTGAGCTGCGTGCGACAATGGCGTCGCTCTACGAATGCGGCAACACAGCCGATCCCGTGCGTGCTTGCGCTACCCTGGACCGCGTGGTGACGGCCGCGGCTCAAATGCCTCTTCATACCCTTACATTGGCCGCCTTAGCGGTGCAGCTGCAGTCCGTCTCAGCCGCCGGTGGGCGATCCGCGGTGCTTGTCTTGACAGATGCCACCTTGCGTGCTCTTGTGCTGCAGCGCGTGCAGACGACCACCACATCTGAGAAGCACGCCACCGTCAACTCCCTTGCGGACTCTCTACATCAAGTTTACCCGCTGCTGTTTGAAACCTCAGTGCACCCCGCGCCGTCCTTCGTGTACGTCATTCTCACCCCTGCTTGTCTGATGGAGCTGCAGCACCTGCGTGAGCAGGCAGGCGACACTGCGCAGCATGGCATCGTGGAGGCGCTGCACGCCGCACTCACCGGATCGGCGACACCCAGCACCCACCGCGTTGCCGTCGCCGGCGCTTGGCCCGTTCTGCCGTCGTTGGCCACCGCGCTTCGTCAACACGTCGAGCTTCGCCCAGTCGCGGATGGCCTGCGCGAGGTCGCGGCTGCCGCACGACACGTTGAGCAAACGTTCGCAAAAGAATCACGTCCTGTGGTGTGCCTGTGGGCAGGGGAGGAAACGACACCGGCAACGACCAGCTCCCTCGCGTCGCTTCGCTTAGGCGTGCTGGAACACTACGGAGCGCGGGAAGTAAGTACGCACCGCGCGCACGTGGTAAAGGCCAAGAGCGACATCTTCTCACTCCTGCGCCGCTCTCCGCTAACCGGTGACGCCGACTTCTCAGATCTGCGTGTAGCGGCCGACGTCGCCGCCGCCGCCGCTGCCGAGTCGAATGCTGCGCGCCGCGTGCGCAACAAATCCCTGCTGAGCGCGGTGTCGCCGAAGCGCAGAGGGCAGAGAACGTTGTGAGAGATCATTTCTTTTCTGCACTTATGGAAAAAGAATGCTTATTTAGTATTTTTTTTGTTTTTTTTTTCTGCACCTTTTTACATTACAATTTGACTCATCACAGAACAACGTTTTTAATTTGAGACTCCGGTACCACGGCAAGCTAAGCCACTTTTTTTTTTTCTGATGTTCTCCCTCTACTTCCTCCTCTCTTACCATCTTGTGTATATTTCGTTGTCAACCTCTGCACCTCACACTGCGCCATAGAGGTTAAATTTGAGACTCCCATTCTAGCATCCTGCACTGCAATCTATCACTGCTCATTGATCTCTCCGCACAAAACAAGCTCAGCACCTCCACAGTAACTCTAACAAGCACACACACACACTTGAGCACACAACAATGAAAGCCGTCATCCAGCGCGTGCTTAGCGGCTCAGTGACCTCAGAAGGCGAGGTCGTCGGCGCTATTCAGAAAGGTATAGCAGTCCTTGTTGGGATTGCCCGGGACGACACCGCCGAAGACATGGAATACATTTTTCGCAAAATTCTCGGTGTGCGGGTGTGGAGCAACGAAGACGGGTCAAAGATGTGGTGCCGCAACGTGAAGGAAATTGATGGCGGCATTTTGCTCATTTCACAGTTCACCTTAATGCATGTGATGAAGGGTAACAAGCCGGATTTCCACCACGCCATGCCGCCGGAGGAAGCCCTTGTTATGTTCAACACCCTCCGCGACAAGTTGCGTGCCGACTACGCCGCGGACAAGGTTGCCACGGGCAACTTTCAGCATTACATGAACATTCAGCTGGTGAACGACGGCCCCGTAACGCTGGTCCTTGACAGCAGAAACAAAAACGGCACTTTTTGAGCGGCTTCCTTCACAGCCGCATATTTGCACCGTTGCTTCTTAAAAATCAATCAGAATAATTAACACTTTTACTGCAGTGGCGCAACGCCGTCGCAATTAACATCAAAGAATAAGATAATGCGAACGTTAGGTAAGCACGAATAATGGCTGCCCTGCGGGTGCAGCAAAAATGGGGACTGTCAAATTGTCATCCCGCCGAAAACACTCATCGCCCACAGCCGCTGACGCAGCCATAATTTTTTTTGTACTTTCTTTGCTTGCCTTTCTTTTTCCCTAAACCCTTTGGTCGAAGGCCTGACTGCGCGCCGAAAGGGCCAAAATGGGAAGCTCCTGCAACCCCCAAGCCCGAAGGTTCGCGGG
>MDUD01003774.1:0-38148 GCA_002216565.1 Crithidia mellificae | reverse complement strand
TCATAAGTGATAGCTCAAATATAATCTGTGATAAATTTTACTATAACTGATAAGATTTTTAAGTGTTTTTTTTTTACCTAAAAGCTCGATATTGTGAGCCGTCTATATATGATCTGTAGCACCACGATGACCACGTACTAACGCACTTCCTTCGCTCGCTTTCTCAAGTCGCGACATTCGATATCAGAAAAGTCGTTTGTTTCTTCTTGGTCTTTGCTCCCGGCTTCAACTGGACCTAGATTTTCTCCTGCTTCGATGACCTTCTCGCCAAGCAGCTTTGACATTGCGTGCCTTGTGCTTTGCGTTTTCTTGTTACGTCGGCAATTGTTTTTTTGTTTAACATAAGAAAGAAGAAGATTTATATAAGTGCTTAAGTTCTTCTTCATAAATTGCCTAAACTACCTTTTTTTCTCTAACTCTTATTACAATAGCAACCTAGGGTGTATATCTTCCACCGTTTTTGTTTTTTTTTTGAATGATAGTTGTCTAAGTGCTTCCCTGTTAGCTACTGGTGAATTTAATGCTGCGACCCGGAAAGGGTATCTCGCATGTTTAACTACTACTTTAAATACCGTAAATTTTTTCTCTTCTTTTACATTTCACTTTATTTCGTTTGCTTCTTTTCTAGAACAAAATTGACTTTCTTTCTCTCGCAAATCAAAAAATGAAAATTGTTTTTTTTTTTTCTTTCCTCTTTTGCGTCATTAGCATTCTGGCCTTTTTTTCTCCAGCTTGCAAGATTCAACAATGCACTTCCGTAATACGAAGTATTCCTACCCCGTTGTGTTAGCTTGTCTTAATAACAACCTGAATGATAACCACACAAGTGGGAAAAGCTTATACGCCTCCGGCCAGTACTTCACGGACATGGTGCTTGCAACATGACTCCCCTTTCGTCCCACCAAAAGATAAGAATTGACGAGTCACAAAATTTTCAAAAAGCGTTTTTTTTTTTTCGTTTTTAACACTCGTCATGTTTCTGTCTATAAATGGCATCTTAAAGGTGTTGCACTGTGTAAATTTACACAGTGTTGGCACGTGTCTGCGGGCATTAGCAATCCGATCAAGAATCTTTCGCTGAGATTTTTGGGTGCTTTCGTGAGGTGTGTTTCTCCACCAATCAAAGACTTATGTCCATTTTTGTTTTCTCTTTTCTTTTTGTTCTGTTGCTCTATGAGTCTCTAATCAATGTTTTGTAGAGATGCGAAGGAGATCGGTCTCTCAACAGAAAAGGCAGAAAAGGCAACTTGCAAAAGTGAAGAGAAACTAAATATTGAAGAAGTCAGTTTTTTTCGGTTTTTTATCTCATTGACTGTAAACGCTTTTCTTTAACTTTACTTTTAATGTTTTGAACCGATACGATGTCTTATTTTCAGTTTTTTTTTCTTCCACCCCGTTGGCTTCAACCGGCGGTTGTGACACCAATTCTGTGTTTGTGACTCTCGCTTAGCTTATTCTTCCCTTTTTTTACTTCGAAGCTTAGGTTTTTGTTTCTCCTTCCCCGTTGAACACATAAACCGCAAATGCGGAAGAAAGTTCTGCAAGGGAAAATCAGTGAATATTTAAGCTGTTCGATTTCAAAACCCTTGAAACCTGTCGTCGTGGTTGTAACAAATGACTAAAGAAATAAGGTTGCCTACGATTTTGTTTGAGCTCAAACCATTTGATTTCTTTTTTGTTGGTTTGTTTGTTATTTAGGATTCGTCCTCGCTTTTATCACCTTAAACCCCTCTCACCAAACTTTTTTTTTAAATTGTAGGTTCGCATAGGAGAATGCAGCCAGTTGTAGCAACAAACTGCAAAACTTCTTTATATCCCCCTCCTTCACAACCTGTGTCGTTCCAAAGATATCCTACGTACCACCCCACTTTCGCTTTCGATTTCTTTTTCAAACTGTGATAGTGCTAAAAAAGGAAATACAAAGCAAGGAGCCTACCCCACACAAACAAGAGCAATTGCGTTCGCGGGTGGAACCAAATTATCTCTTTTTTCTCTTTTTTTTTTTGTTGATATATGAATGCTAATAGTATCGAAGATGATTGCCGCGAAAACTCTGATACCGCATTGAAAAACATACTCATATACATTCTTTTTTCATTATTTTGTCCTTTTAGTAATTTACGAAAAAAAAGCAAATCGAAAGTTAAGCTAGCAACAGTAGAAACAGAGGCGGCCCTGTGTTTTCAAGACGATAAATTGGGACAGTCGATATCCTGCTTCGTCTCGCAGTTTGCGAGCGAAACGTCATCCTCCTCTCGAAATGAAAAGCGATATTATAAGAAGAAGAAAAACGTCATAAATATATATCTTAAATAACTTGTAGCTAATCAGCTTTTTAAGTGCTGTTGTAACCTGTTTCAAACCCGTCTTGTAAGGTTTATGGCACGCTCTGAGTTTTAAACAAAAATCATCTCTTTTGCCTCTCTCTTCTGCTTCCTTACATTGTTTTTCATGTGACACACACAAACACACCTCTTTCCTGGGCTGGACTAACTTTTATGGCAGTAGTGGAATACTTACCTCCACTTTAGAAATCAAGCAGCTTTCTTTTGTATTTCACCTTACTCTTATATATTTTGGTCTCTTAATATTAGTTACTGTCGTTGCTGTCGGACCCTTCCCGTTGCACCTCTCAGCAGACATAAACCTATAAATTTTAACTGTTTGTTTAATTGTTCTCTTTTTTACCTCTTTTTTTTTTACGTCATCTTAATCTCCAATTATCTTTTTTTTTTGACTTCGTTCACAATCTGCTTTTTCTATTCTTCTTTCTTTCCTTTTTGCTTCTTCTCTTGGTTTAGTCTACTATTCTCGCTTTCTCCTACTATAAGGAAACCTTTTTTCTTCTTTTGTACAATTTGATCTCCGCTAACTCGCATACTTTGTATTCTACGCTTTTCTCACTGGCTTTTCCTTTTTTTCCATCTGTCTTTTCTCAATATTTTCTTTTCTCACTTCGTAAGTTGACCCTTTTAGTGTAGAATACCACTCTTTTTTCTACTTTGCAAACCCGTTTCACTCTCTTGTTTTTCCTCTGATTCCATTTTCCATTTTCTTTCCTCAAAGTTCAATTCATCACGTCGACAGTGAGAGCATCAACTATAAAAGCTCTGCTGTCATCTGCTATTATTTTTTTACTTCACGGTTTTTTTTTCTGTGTATCGCTGAATTCTTTTTCGAGTTTTTGACTTTTTTTCTGTTTAAGAAATTGAGGAGACGCTCTTGTTGAAAAGGGGCATTCAGCACCGCTTGCAAAAACTCTCAGTATCTTTTGCTTTCGCTTATCAATTATCCGAAGACTTTTCGAAGAATTAATCAAAATATTTGGTCCCTTTTTCTTTTAAGCGCTCGCTTTCAAAACGTTACACATACACCTCGAAACGAACGAGTGACTTTCGTTTCTCTTTAATTCTCCCTATTGTGCCGCAGTAAGTCTCTTCTTCTTCTTTATATTATTTTCGAGGTCTGATCCTCTTCTATTATTATTGCCACGATCATCTTTCAGCTTTTTCTCTCAATCTTTCTTATGCAATTGCTGAGAACTTTTTTACGTTTGTAATTTTATTTTTATTTTTATTTATTTGACTTCATAGACAGACGCACTGCGTAAAGACGAAAATGGAGAATCACACCTCAGCCTCCATGTACATTCCGTCGTCGAAGGTCCTTGCTCGGCTGCAGCGGCACGCCTCAGCAGCTTCCTTGCCGCCGCCCTCCTCATCACCCACGACGTCGCAAACCCCAACATATTCACAACCACCGACGCGACCCTCAATGAAGTCAATCGACAACAACAGTAACAACAACAACGCAAGCAACAGCAATGACGCGGGTCGTTTACATCAACCTCACACCTCTGCATCGGTTGTAGAAGAGGCAGCTACAGCGGTGTCGAGCGTGCCGTCGGGCAGCTCCTCCACTTCTTACAAACCCACAGCCTCAGCTGCGCTAGCACTGCCGTCCTCTGCTGCACAAAATCCCTCGTCCATAAGCCCACCTCCCTTGGTTCAACCGTGTGGGCGAGCAACACCCGATACAACATCGACAGCACCTTCAGCGGGTATCCACGACGTGCACGCGGCTCTGCCGTACTACCCCTCCTCCTCCTCCCCCTCCACACGCTCGCCACAGCCGCGTCAGGCGTCGACACGGAGTCCAGCCACCCACACTACACTCCTCCCCACCACACCCCTGCCCTCGATGCAGCTCCCACCACCGGTGCAGCTACCGGTGCTCCCGCTGAAAGCTGCAACCGCCTCGGTGACCACGTGTCTTCTGCCGTCGGAAACACAGGCTCAAGAAGCGACTTTGACACCGCCGGTGGTTAACAATTCGGTGAGTGTGCTGAACAACGTGCCGTTGACGAGTTCTTCCGAAGTGACGAAAGAGAGTTTGCGTGGCGCGGCAGCGGCGACGGGGTTTGTAAAGGAGGACACCTCTGCTGATGGAGCTGCTGTCGGCGCTACACGCGACTCCACCACACCTGCGCCACAGCTAAATGTGCCGGGTCCGCAACACGTCTTGGCTTCTGCGACATCGGCGACGGCATCCACCTGGCTGATGCCTCAAGACGACTTTGCCTACGTGTTTTCTTCCTTGACGTGGAATATCGATCTGCTGCGGCTGTTGCTTCCCCACGCCCCATGCCCCCTCCACTTGCCTCCTGTAGAGGCGCCTTCTCCACAAACCGCCGGGCTCGAAGAAGAAGAAAAAGAGGAGGAAGAGGAGAGGAAGGGGAAGCGGCAGATCACGAACGCAGACGTATCATGTGAGGAGGCCCAGCTTCCCGCCGCCGCCTCGTCGACCATGCACCTTTACAATCTGTCATTAGAGGGCGAGGTAGTTAAAGCAGATGACGACGAAGACGGTACCGCGGCTGCTGACGTGACGCCCCACAACGACAGGACCGACGACGAAGAGGGAGGGTTGATGGAGACGGCGGCGGCTCTGCACGCGGTGGAGGTGATGCCGGCCACAAAGACCCACTGTGAAGCCGAGGAAAAAAATGTGGAGAATAAAAAGAAAGACAACGGCGCAGAGGAAGACAGGGTTGTGCTGACGACACCCAAATCGTCGACTTCGCCACTGCTGGTATCGAATACAAAAGCAAAGCGATTAAAGGAAGCACCTGGCTCTTGTAACGCCCTTCCATCGAAGGCAGAGGAACACACCACCGACGCTACATGTGCATTGATGACGAATGAGGAAGAAGGGGAGAAGAGTGACGCACCTATGTGCTCCTCAAAAGCTTCGATGTTGGCTGCACCTGCGACTGGTCACAAGAGCCAAAAACGGGCCGTAAACGAGCCTCTAACGAGGGAGGAAGCGGAGATCGAAACGGCGAAGGAGAAGCCTGCAGTGGGCAGTCGTGGCCCGGCATCTGCAGTGACCACGCCAAACTTAACTTGGTCGCAGTACCTCTTCCGCGGCCCTGCAACGACTACGCAGGCCCACGGTGGCCATAGCAGTAACACTAACAATAACAATAATAATAACAACGGCCACCATCACCACACCGCAGCACCAGCAGACGGAGCAGGCGCAGTTGTGCACCGTGGTGAAATGCCTGCGCAAGGTGGCCTGCATGGCTCGGGAGCCGCTAGCAGCGAAGCGCGCTCGCAGATTTCACCGCCGTCACCTCTACAGCAGCAGCAGCAGCAGCAGTCATTAACGTCATCTGCGCTTCCACGTAGTCAGAGCGACGGTGCGCTGTTACGACCATCTTCGATGCCTCCCGCAGCCGTCGCCACGCGCAGCAACATGACTAGCACGACGAACGCGAACAATTCGAATCACAGCAACAGCAACAACACAAACTCCGCGAACGCGCTCACGGGTGCAAATTCGATCTTTCACGCGCACTACCTGCCCTCTCTCGAGGAGTTTCAACGGGATTTAGCGGCGCAGCGTCAGCAGCAGCAGCTTCACCAGCAACAGCAACAACAGCAGCAACAGCAGTCGATGCTGTCTGCCACTCGCCTTGAACAACACTTGTTGCAGCAGCAGCAGCAGCAGCAACGTCAGCACCGTCGTCGAGCTGCCACTAACAAAACGTTCTTTTACTCCCCCACGCCCTCCGTCGTGTCCCTGGCGACCACATCTGCGACAGCAAATGCGCTGATGGACGACGACGCCAATGAGGAGTCTGCCAGCACCAGCCGGGCGCACACGACGCAGAAGAACAGCGTCAGCAACCTCACGCTCTCCGCGACGTCGGCGCGACGGCTCAGCTACGCGGCGGTGGTGGCAGCCGTCCACCCAAACTCAACAACAACAGCAACAACAACAGCAGCCGCAGCAGCATTGTTGAAAAGACCCGCAACACCCTCTTCGCGCAGCTCCCCTACCCCGTCCTGCTCGACTACGCTCTCCGTTCACCAAGCGGCGCGCCGCAGTCAACCCTCGCCCTACCCGCCCCATCATCACCCGTCACACCGCACGTCCAACCTCACCTCGCTGCAGCTGCGGCGCCGACTCTCTTCCACGTCATCACTCGATAATTTGTGTGCCTTTGACGACCACGGCACGGGTGCCACCGACAGCGGCGCGGGTGGGATGCCGACGTACATTCTCACGACAGACTTAAGCAGCAGCAGCGGCAACCACCAGCACGCCTACCAGACAAGTCAGAACCCGGCTGCCTCGCTCTCCGCCTCGCTGTGCTCTCGGTTGTCGCTCCAACAACAGCAACAGCAGCAGCAACAGCAGCAACCATCTGCCATGATGATGCGCGCGGCGGACCGCCTGCGTGCATCCATCGTGACTTCTGTCCGCGGCGCTCCAACTTCAGCGTCGCTGCAGCAGAAGGAAAAAGCGTCCTTTAGCACTGCGCACCACCTCACGAGAAACGCTCTTCGCCAAAACGCAAACTTGCACACCAGCGGCAACAGCAGTAGCAGCAAGAAGATGGCGGTGCGGAAGTCGGTCTCCAGCCACGCAAGTCGTCGCAAGAAGAGTTTTCGTGCAAATGAAGAGGCGGAAGAGGAAGAGGAAGAGGACGCGCGTGGTAGAAGAAGCGATGCAAGCCACCGAAGCACGGATTGCACGTCAGACACGTGCAGCAGCGGTGGTAGCAGCGGGAGCGACAGTGGTGATGAAGAAGAAGTAGGAGATGGCGGACTGTGGCTCCGCAGCCGACGCAGCAACACCAGCAGCGTCTTCCCTTCATCACCGTCCTCGCCTGTGGCAAGTATCAGCTCACTCTCCTTCAACAAAATGTGGTCGAGCGCCGTCAGTGGACGTGCCACGCCACGCAGCAGCAACACGAACAACAACAACAGTAACAACAACAGCTCTGGCGGAGCATTAGCGGCGGGGAATGGAAGCAGCTACTTCAGCGCGGGCAGTAATAATTGTGGTGGTGGTTCACGCCGGAAGAAGAAAAACCTGCGTCGACGCAAGGCCGCCAGTACGCGCCGCCACAGCACGTTGCGCGTGTACGTGCCGTCCATCACGGAGGGCCCCAAGGCGGCCTCGCTGTACACCGCCCCCACCGCAGAGGCGCAAGAGTGGCTCCTGCAGCTGCAGCACCGCGCCTCGATGCTCGCAAAGCCAGGACTGGGCGGGCACGCAAGTAGTGGTAACAATAACGCTTCAACAACGACGAGTGCCGTTCGCGCCTCACATCTCACTCCCGCGCTGATGTACAGTCATCCGCTGAGTGAAAGTGACAGCGGTGTGCTCAGTGCTGCGGGTCTGCAGGGACGTTCTTCACCATCACCACCAACACTTCCACGATCTGCCGGTGCAGCTGCGATTCCAGGGGCTGCTGCGTCGAAGGCGTCAACGCCTCTCCTCGAGTTCGTGCAGGGCGGTGGAAGCGGCGGGAGCTCGTACAACGAGCAGCACGCGATTCACGCCTCCCTCCTTCACGCCTCCACCTCCTCCAGTCACGCAGGTCACGCGCCGATGGCGGATGGGGCGACAGCACAAAGCGCGACAGCGGAAGCTGCGAATGCCTCTTTTCACTCGTCACCCCATGTGCTCGCGGGTGCACACGGAGCGTCAGGTCACGTCGCGAGCGCGAGCCACGCACACGCCCCGCAGCGTCCACGCGTGCACCATGGCCACACAACGCACAGCTCCTACTTGGCGGTTGCCCGTGCATCCCTCACATCGCTGTCGTCTTCAGCAACCTCGCTGCCGTGTCCTGCAAGTCCACAACAGCATCACCAGCAGCACACACCCGTTGGGTCACTGCCGCTCACCACTGCAAACGGCAAGTGCAGAAGTAATAACAACAACAATTATGATCAGCCAACTCGGAAGTCGGACGCGTCCGCTAAAACGTCTCCCGTGGTGTGCCCAATGCCGCATTCGTTGCACGACGCCGCTGCGGCACCTTCCACGGTGACGCGCAGCACATTGCTAAAAAACGTGTCGCCACGTCCGCTCACACGAACCCACGACGGCGCCGGTGGTGAATGCTGCGACCGGACGAGTCTGAGCGAGGAGGCGATGACGGAGCTGAGCAACGAGGACTTCTTGCTGGCCTCCGGCCCCGCCGCAGCGCGCACAGCCGCGACAACCACGACAAACACAACAACAACAACAGCAACCGTGTCCGCTGCGATGGCGGCGGCAGCAGAAGGGTCGACCACATCTGGCGTGTTGAGCAGCGGTTCTGAAGCTCCTCCGACGCCGGTGGAACTGCCAACTTGGGTGCGTGAGCGTTCTCTCTCGGCCCTGTACTATCAGCCCTGGGGACTGGAGATCCTTGCCCGGTACGAACAACAGCAGCAACTTCGACAGCAGCAGCAGCAGCAGCACGCTCATCAGAATCTTCTAGATCAAAAAACAAAGCAGAGGCGTGTTGTCGGGGTGGAGCAGCGTGTGCTGAGCCCTCCCGCGGCGCCGCCCTCGCCGGGAATGTTCTTGAGTCCGCTGCAGCACGTGAATGAAAACACCGCCACGCCGTCATCCCGCAGTGGTGTGGCGAGTTCGCCCTGCAGCACAAACCTCTCCGCTCTCACCTCGCCCGCCCTCACACCTCAGCAGACTGCCACGTCCCGTCATCAGAGCTTTACGGGTCACGACCACCTCAGCTGCAGTAATAACAACAACGTTCATAAGAATCTGCACGAAAGTGGTAGGAGTGATGGAGATGGCAAGGGTAATGGTCAGAAGGAGGTGACGTCTTCGGTAGCCACGAGTGCAAACCCTGACACGCGTGCAGCGGCGTGTGGTGCGGGGTTCGCAGGTCGCCGTCCTCCTGTTCTCTCGCGTGCATCGCTTGGCCCTACCACAACGCTTACGGCGACCACGACTATAAGTACGGGTGCAGTATCAGCAGCCGCAGGGGGTGGCGGAAGCCCTGCGATGACGCTCTCTCGTAGCTCGCTGACCAGCACTACCAGCGCGAACCCGCTGGCCACACCGAGACACGCTACGGAAACAGTAACAGGAGCAACGACGTCAACCACTACTCAAATTCCGCACGTGTCGTGGGCAGACGCGGTGCGACTGCCACCATCAGGTGCAAATAACCACAACAACACAAATACCAACAACACGTACACGGGTGGTGCCGCGGCACCGTCTGCAAGTCGCATCACCGCCACCAAAACAATGACGAACTCCAGCACCACCACCACAACAACAGCAAATGCGTCATTATTTGCTGCGTCCATGAAGCGTGCAGGGCCGCCAACACGAGGGCCGATGCCGCCAGAGTGGCCACCGGAGCTTTCCGCGGCTGAAGAGCGCGACGCACTTGAAGAGGCGTTTTACTTTTTCGGCGCCAACACGATGCCGCCAGCACATCACACGACATCCTTATCTTCGCAGCAGCAGCAGCTTTTAGCAGGGCAAAGAAGAGAAAATGCGCAGAGCAGCGCACGAGGGGACGCCACCAGCGGACAACCCCCAGTAGAGTTTCCGGCAGGAGGTGAAGTCGATCAACAACAACAACAACAGCCCAGCCGCGCACTGCACACCAACACGAGCAGCGGGGAGTGGTGGCCCAGCGAAATGGCCCACCTGCCCACGCTGTACCTGAGCCGGCAGAAGCGCTCGCGACGGCGTCTGCGGCCGAGTCAAGACGACGCCACAGGGCGTAGCAGCACCGCGCGAAAGGGAGCGGCGACGTCGGCAGCGGCAGAGCTGCGGAGTAGTAAACAGGCGAGCGCGCGAGCTGCAGCGGAGGCCGAAGCGGAAGCAGCAGCAGCAGCAGCAGCATCAGTGAGAGGAACAATGACGCCAGCCACGACGACGGATGGAGGTGTAGGGGACGCGTCTGCTGTGACACGCGCAGAGGGCAATGCAGGGAAGGTGGTGGAGAAGTCGGCTGCTCTGCACAGCAGCACCGCAGCGGCGAACTCGAAAGAGGATCTCTTTTTGTTTGGGGACACCTACCGGCGGAAGAAGGCGGCTCAGCTTTACTATCCACCACCGCCTGCTACGGGGACAACTTTTTCATCTCCGCTTGTGCTATCACAGCAGCAGCAGCAGCAGCAGCGAAGTGTCAGTGCACGGCCGGAAAACACACGGGTCTCGGTGAAGTCTTCACCCCACTACACCGTCACGCCAGCCGTCGCGAGTGGAAGCCGAAATGCTGACGTGGCAGGAGAAGGAGCAGTCGGCACATTACCCGAGTGTGCGGAAGTGACGGACACAGCGCTCTTGCGTGACCTTCACGTCGACGTGGTGCCAGAGGAGGAGGTGGTGGACGATGCGGACGCACCGACGACGATCGCCGAAGCCGCCACACGCCTCTGCTTTCTCTCGAGCCCTGCAAGCTGTGATGCACTGCTCTCACAGCAAGCAGAAGAGGGCCAAGACGAACACCTACAACACAAGCACCACCATCAGCAGCCGTACGAAGCAGCAGCGAAGACAAGCGAGAAAAAGGAAGAGGATAGCGAGGACGAAGAAGTTTGTCAACAGTCGTGTCAACAGCAGGCAGTGTTGAAGCACGTACCGGAAGCAGCAAGGACGCAATCGCGCGAAGCCTCCATGGCAGCCGCCGCAGCCGCCACCAAAACGGCGACGACCTGCGACGAGAACTCGCCATTTGGCGCGGGCGCGGCAGAAACGAGAAGAGCGGAGGAGAGTGCTGGCACCACCACGGCCTCCGCTGCCGCCGCACGTGTTGCACGAACGAAGTCGAACGTGTCTTTGCCACCGGCGCCGACGCCAGAAGTGGACATCAACTTCTTCTTGCAGAAGTTTCTCCGTGCCGTGCTCATCGTCGTGATTACGCAGGTGCGTCTGCAGCAGCAGCAGCAACAGCAGCGACGACGTGCGCAGCTGGCGGCGCAGCAGCGTCAACACTCGATGACGTGCCCCGTCTCCGCGTACCTCCTCGACGTCTTCCCGGCCTGCCTCTCACCCGCCCTCCCGTACATGCCCGATCCCCTTCACCAGCATCTTTCTTCTCTTCCGGTGTTCGCGGCGGCCGGAAGGAGCGATGGCGGTGGGAGGAGCCAGCACGGGGCACACCACGTTTTGTGTGCAGATGTGCGGAGTAATAGTGGCGGAAGTGGGCTGTCCGAGGTCGAGCGCCACGCACTCGCCTTTGCGCGTCACCACATGGAAGACTACAAGGCTATCATGACGACCTACGTGATGCGTGACGACAAGGAGGTTGCACGGCGCTCTGCTCAGTCCATTCTTCTGAATACACACAGCAGCACCGATAACAACAATAGCAAAAACAAGAGCCACAGTACTGACGAAATGGAGAGTAAGGTAGCTGGCGGAAAGGTTGATAGAAACGGTGATGCGACAGCAGCGAAAACGGAAACCGACAGAGCAGTTTTTAGGGAAGCAATGGGTGCAGCAGAGCGAGAAGGCGATCCGCTTTTTCAGCAAAGCTTCTTAGCCGCATGCCTGAGTGCCGCGCGCGTCAACAGCGTGTACGAGGCAGCTGTGAACACCGGTGCGGCCGCAACAACAACAACAACAAAAACAACGACATCGTCCGCACCAGCCGCGGGCGACTTTGCGGAGCCGACGACGGCCGTCGATGACGTGTCGGCGCTGCACACGGCGCAGCTGTACATCAGCGGAAAGGATGCGGCGTGGCAGCCGCTGCTGATGGAGCTGTTACAGGTGAGTCGCGTAGTCCAGTGTTACAGTGAAGGGCCAGCCGCCGCCCCAGCAACGGTCTCGATGAAAACGAATTACAACAACAACAACAACAACAACAACACGAGTAACATGAACGGGGCATCCGCGGCGAGCACACCTCAACAGCACTTACTTGCGAGTTTAGAGAAGTTTCTGGCGCAGCCCACCCTTCCGCTCTTGCGTGTTCCGGTGACCGGTGCGACCACATTGTCGACAAGCGCTGCTGCGGTTGCTGCTGCTCCGAGTTCCACAGATGTGAAAGGGTCGTTGTCAACACCCGTGGCTCTTACACCGGGGCAGGCCGCTGCCGCAGCCCAGATGACAGACGAGAGCGAGACTTTCCGACGCTATCTGTTGACAAACTACCTGAACGACGCCACGGCGACTCCGTTTGCTTCCAGCAACGCACAAGGTGGAGGAGGCGAACACGTCTCAGCTGGATTTTCTTCTTCATCTTCTCCTTCTCCGGCGTTGACGACGCTTCAGGCAGACACAGCAGATGCGGTGCCACGCGCTGCCCCAGTGGCGGCAAGCATCACACCCCTGCTGCGCCACAGCCAGAGCGCGCCAGCTCTGGTGAACGCCGCCGTCAACGTCCACACGAGTCCGCCAAAGTATCCCGAACCCGCACCGCAGCCGCAACAACTGCACGAGGGCAGCTTTGGTGGACGTTTTGTAGCGTCGCTGCTGCAGCCGTTGGTGTGGTACCCGTACGCGTACATGCCAGGTTCCGCAAGCCCCTACGCCGAGAGCACCGACCCGCGCTCGACACGCATCACGCCAGCCCAGGCCGCCGCTGCGTCCGCCATGACCCTCTACGTCGCCAGCCTTCCCCTGACGGGTCGGCTGATCTGGAAGTGGGTCATCCCCGCTGAAGACACCGACAATTTCAACCTCTCCGTGTTCTTCCAGTCCTCGCTCTTTCACTTCATGCAGGGCGGGGCGCTGCCGATGCCCACACCCGTGCCAGCGGCGCCGCCGACCGTGGTGAGCAACACCTCGGTGATGGGTGGCGTGACGCCTTCCCTATGGCCACAGCAACACGAACAATCGCAGCAGTTTATGCACGCGTCCTGTACGTGGCCTCCCCTGTTGGCGGCGGGCATCGACGCACGTCTGCGGTGCGATGCGGCGCGTGCGTCGTGGGCTGACTGCTGTCCTTCCTGTGTCTGTGGTGGTGATGGTGGCAATGCAGCTGCGAGTGGTTTAACAAACGTCAATGCTCTCGTCACTCCACCGCACTACTCCAGCACACACCTTGTGAATCTCTACTCGAGCCGTGGCGGCGGAGGGGTGGCAGAGCTCGGCGCCACATCAGCGGCGCGGATGTGCGAGGAGGTGGAAGAGAAGGAAGTCATTCTAGTTCACTGCTCCGCCGGCATGCACCGCTCCTGTGGAATTCTCGTGGCGTTTCTGCTGTGGCTACTCTACCAGAGTCGGCAGGTTCTCGCCGAGGAGAGACGACTGGGCTGGGCTGCCACGGTGTCTCGTACGTCATTAGAGTTAACCGCGTCTGCTCTGCGAGACCCACACGCGCAGCGAGACGCTCGGCAGCGTCACCTGGAGGAAGTGGCGGCGTACGCGCTGCTCCATGCAGCTGCCGCCGCTGATCAGTCAACTGCCGCGGTACAAGAAGCAAATGAGGAGTCAGCCGGAGACGGACAGGAGACAGCGACGCAGCAAAACTTATTTTCTGCTTCGCCGTCTTCTTTCGGAACAGAAAGTACCGGTGTAGGGCGGATGGCAGGAACAGAAAACGAGACGACGACGACGTCGATGTTGGCCGAAGGTGATACCGCTGTCACCAGTGTTCTGCTGCGCCGCTGCATTCAACACGTTCAGCAACGGCGCACCATTGCCGTGCCAATTCGCACCGTGCAGTGCCTCCTTCAGTCCTTCGCCAACGAGCTGCAACTTAACTAGACTCATTGACATCTCTGATGAATGTTTTTGTGTGGGTGTGTAATTTTGTGGCTTTGACGCTCTTCAAATAGCAATCACAGTGGGGCGCGTTCGTTTAGAAGTCGCGCATTTTTTTTATGTTTTGCTGCAGCTTCTTTTCTGTTGTTGCTGTTGTTATTGTCGGTATTTGATTTGCCTGCTAGTGTATAACCGTTAGTCATTTGTAAGCGAGTGAGAAATGGCTATTCTTTCTTTCCTTTTCCTTTTGTGACGTAGCATGTATATCCCTTGCTTTAGTTACTTTCTTTTTTAAATGCACATAATTGTGTAAAACCTATTAATTATAGTCAGACAAATTGAGTGAAACGTTTTTGTAAATGTTTGCTGTTTCTTGCATGCAAGAATCTCAATTGCTCGCGGAAGTTATGTGTGTTTCTTCCTTCTTCTTCTGCGTAAAAAAAAAGGGCAGTTTACTATGTGAAGAATAATACTGCAGTTTTGAAGACACCAAAACACGGGCAAACCTTGACGCAAGACAGGAAATTTGGAACCAACATAATTGAATTTGTTATTTAAAAAATTCTCTTTTTATCTCCATTTCTGCTTTTACTGCTCGCAAACGTTACGTCTCAACCGCTTGTTCAGGAACACAATTTGTTTCTCAAATCTATTTGACTCTCTTTTTGTCTAGAGGATTTCAAAAAAAAAAAAACTAGCAAGCAGTTGAACTACGCCATTTCCTCTAGTTTGCCTTTCAATCTAATCTTCATCCAAGTTTAATACATTGAAGGTTAAATCTTAATTTCTCTACACTATACACAACTTTTCCACGAAGTGTAAAATTTCTTCCAGTCATGAGCGATAGAGACTGGCGCAGTGAGCGGGATGGACGTGCTGATCGCAACAACAACAACAGCAATGAGTCTCCGCAAAGCACCGATGCACCCAGCGGCGGTGGCGGCGGTGGTCGCTACAATCGCGCACTGCAGCGTCGTGGCACCTCGCCCGAGCGACTCAGCCCGGCTGAACACGACGACGCCGGCGGCTTCTATGCGGAGACGCGCCACGGCAACAACAACGACAGCAACAACAACTCCTATCGCCAGCATCAGCGGCCGCGCTATGACCGTGGGTACGACGACGGCGATAACAACAACAACCAGTGGCAGCAGTCGATGATGACGGGGGGTTTTAATGACGGGCAGTACGGCTTTGGGATGCCGTCGAACATGATGGGCTCTGACGTGACCAACAACAACAATTTTCCTTTTTCGGATATGTTGTTGCCTCCGCAACAGCCGTTCAGCAACGGCGGCGACCACAGCAACAACGGAGGCATGATGCCCTTTGGCGCGCCTGGCTTTGACGCGAGTATGATGGCGAACAACAACAACAATAACAACAACAGCAGCAATTTGGATCCGGCCGACCTTCTCGAGTTTCTGCTGAATCAGCAACAACAGCAGGGGCAGCAGCAGCAGCAGTACCCGTCGAACTACCATCACCAGTCCAACTACGGCGGTCACGCATCACCGATGCCAGATTCCTTCGCGGGCCCGCACGACGGGGGTGCAGGCGTGCACAACGCGTACACGCCGAACGCTGCCCCGGCCGCCTCGCGCGTGCTGCCGTCTGTGGACGAGTTCGTGCCGGTGGTGCCGAAGAGTTTACTCAACTTAGTACGTGGCGGCCCCACCGGAGGGGCGTCGTCCTCGTCTGCGAGTCCGCACCCAGACAGCGGGGACGGCCGCGGCTACGGGGCCACCTCGGGTCTACGTCAGGGCGCGAACTCAAACAATTCCCCTCTGCCGTCGTCTGCGGCGACCGGCGAAGGCGCGCTCGTGCTCCTGGAGGCGCCGAAGATCGCGCCGGAGGTGGAACGGCGGGGGCGGGAGCAGCGGCGTGCGCACATCTCCGGTTTCCCCATGGGCACCACGCGCGAAGAACTAGAACACTTCTTTCGTCTCCTCCTGCCAGAGGTGCGGCGTCTGCAGACGGAGCGGGAGATGCACCAACTCGCGGTGGAAACTGGGCTGCTGAAGGAGGATGGCACGAGCACCGAGGAGGGGGCGGCAGAGGCGGAGCGGCACATCCCCGCGAACGCGAACCTGTCGAACATCGACGAGCTGCGCGACCTGACGCTGAGTCAGGGCAAGGCCAAGCCCTTCAGCTTCATCGAGCTGCGGCTGGCGGACATGGTGGATGAACTGGTGCAGCAGTGCCAGGCAGACCCGCATCGCTTCCTCTTCCCCTCCGCAATAGATGGCCGTGTCTACCCGCTGACGGTGCGCCGCCCGCGCGACGCGGAGCCGCTGGCCGGGGTGGAGCTGTCAAAGGTCGTCGTCATCGGCTTCCCGCTTACCATCTCCGTCGACGTCATCAAAGCCCTCTTCGAGTCGTTCGGGAAGCTGCTGACGTTTGAGCTCAAGAACGGCTACGCGTACGGCGAGTTCGCCGAGCTGCGCGACGCGACAGACTTTCGCGCGGACGTGCACGGGCAGGTGCTGGGCAACAGCATGGTCGTCGCCCTCCCGCTCTACGACTGGTTGAAGGTTCTGCTCGTGCGGGAAGGTCTCGACATCCCAATCGCAGACGACGATCCGGTGTCCGGCAGTTTTTTGATGAAGCAGGTACGCGAGCGCGCGCTCGAGGGCGCCAGTGAGGTCGGCGGTGACGGACAGCGAGGCTACTTGAATTCGAACAACCACCACGGCAGCGCCGGCGGGGGCGCAGGTGACGGCAAGAGCGGCGCCCTCGTCCTCGCCGAGGACCCCGAGGCGGCCTCGCTGCAGATTATGCGGGAGCTGCTGGACATGTCCTTCACGTTGCCCGACATGCTGGCCCGCTTCGCCGCCCTGCACCCCCACCTCCGACCTCTCTACGCGAACACGCAGGTCACCGTCTACCCGACCCCGATTCTCGTCCTCTTCAACCTCTTCGACGAGGAGGAGTTGGTGCACGACGCGACCTACTCAACCCTGCTGGCGGACATCGAGGAGGAGGTGGAGAAGTACGGGCGGGTGCGGCAGCTCATCGTGCCGCGGCGCGAGGCGCGGCCAAAGCTGCCGGATGCCCCGCGTGCCGGCGTCGACTACGAAGACGACGACGAGGCGGCGAAGGCGGCTGCCATGGCGGCCTACGCGGAGGCCAAGAAAAACTTTGGGGCGGTGCTAGGGCGATACATGACGCGTCAAACCCATCCGGTCTGGGGCGGCTACGGTCGCGTGTTCGTCGAGTACGAAACCGTCGACGAAGCCGCCGAGGCGCAGCAGCAGATTGCGGGGAAGCTGTTTGGTGAGCGCACCGTCGTGACCTCGTTCCTGTACCCGGACCTGCTGAAGGAGGATGGGGAGGAGGAAGAGGAGAAGGCGGCAGACACGAGCGCCGAAGCCGCGGAGGAGGATGGGGAGGACCAAATCGACAACGTAGATGCCGCTTCCGGTGCGCAGCGATCGAAGTCGACGTCGCAGGAAAAGAGGGCCGAGGCAGAGCCTTCGTTGGAGAGGGTAGGTGGCGAAGACGATGACGTCGCTGAGTCCGCGACTTCGGAGCACGCAGAGGACATCGACTAACAGAGTTACTGAGGAGAGAAAAAAAAAGAAGTCAAAGCGACGCTTGCGGCGAGCGCAGGTGTGAAATAATAGACGTGGGTTCTGTTGCGGTTGTTTTTCTGTTGATGTATGGTTCTAATTTTTGTTTGTTTCTTTGATTATTTTTCTACGTGCAGGTTGTCGTTTCTCCTGGTATAAGTTGCGTTTAAACCTATAATTTGTCTTCTTTAAACTGATATTATAGCCTAAAAGGAAAAAAAAAAATACATCTTAATGTGGTTCAATAAAGTTAAAAAGAAAGCTGCTCAGTCGCCTTAAATTGTTTTTTTTTTTGTGCAGAGGCACAAGCAAATTATTTTTAAAATTGTGCTTAAAAAAATTGAGCGGCAGGTGAGCACAGTGATTCTCGCTGTGCCGTACGCATGACTCACTCTATTTCTTCTTCTTTGAACAGCAGTTTATGAACTCTCAATGTAAAATTATAATTCTTTTCCTGCCCCTCTAACTCACTCCCCTTCACCTCCCTGACGCATCAACGAGCTTTATGTTAATCTGAAACATCGCACAGTCACAAAAAAAAAATTTCGCTTGTTTTCTAGGAAAAAACACCTCTGTTGATTTCTCCTCTAAGAGAAACAATTACGATACGTGTTCGCTCTTAACACGCACGGCTGCAGGCGTCAACAAATATTTATTCTTAATTGTACAGTTGTTCACACGGGAAACGCATACGTGGTAGTGTTTTCTTTGCTCATCACATTAACTAACTACGTTTAACACTAATCTTACTTTATTTCTGTTGTCGTATTGTTTGCCTTGTACTCTGTGTAAAATAGAAATATATATTGGCGAAGATCTGCTTTTCGCAACAACGCGGCGCCTTACGTGTGTTTCTGTGTGTCTTTCACTACTTCAAATTTGTTTTTGTTTTTATATACTTGCCTTTTAATACTTCATGTTCGCTACTCGATATGTGCTCACCCGCACCACCACCGCACTGGCGGCCTCGTCAGTCCGTCTAGCACCCGCGTCACGCAAGTCGCGCAGAAAGCACGCAAAAAGGCCCCCAACGGCCGCCTTGAGCAAAAGTCACAGCAGCAGTAAAAAGAGAGTAGAAGCGGCGGCACCTCTGGCGGCTGCAGATGCGGCTGTGGATGAGGTAGAACGGCTTCTCGCGGAAACCCCAATCGCGCCATCAGGGATCAGCCAAATCGCACGCACTGCGCGTGGGACAGGGGGAATGTTTAGCGCGGCGGACGACACCAATGCGTCGGCAGCGGCAACAGCGGCGCAGAAGACGGGCAAGGTACTCTCTCCATCTTCGTCTCTTGATTTCCCGGCATCACAGGACGACGGAAGAACATCAACAACGACTACAACAACAAACGCTTTTACATCCGCACCAAGCGGACTTGACGCAGCCTCCGCGCTGCACTTCCGCGCCGTCCACCAGGCCACCGACTTCACCGCACTAGAGCAGACGACCACCCGGGTCGGCTCGACTCACGCGCAGCTAGAACAAATTGAGCGGCGGCGCAGCAAGCCGAGTTTAGTCGAGGCGGAGTCGGAGGTGGGGGTGACGGAGCGACTGGTGCCGGAGCTGACGCGGCTGCCGGCGCTGCACGAGGTGCACTACGGCGATGCAGTGGTGCGGGAGGTGGACCGGAGTATGTACTTCGCTCATCAACACACTAAAGAGCAACGGAGTCCATTAGCAAGTCACGAAATGATCTCTTCCGATGAGAAAGACGTCACTGATGCTGATGGAGAACAGAGGAGTTTACGGAGCTCGCAGCACGAACAGCGGCCGCCGTCGAAGACACCAGAGGCGTCCACCGTGGTCATTGGAGATACGGCGTACGTGGAACTGAGTTTGGACGGCGACTTGAGCGAAGCGGACTTTGCCGCCTTCGACGCGGAGACAGCGAACAACAGCAACGGATCAACCGCCGCAGTAGAGGGGACGAAGATGAAAATGAACAGCGTCGAGGAAAACTCAAATTTGGACCACCAAGAAGAACAAGGGAAAATAAACAAGCCAACTTCAGTGGGAGGTACGGACGTGTCGGCTGAGGAGAACAACGCCAGCAGCGTGCAAAAAAATGTGAATGAGGTGCCAGCAGCAGCAAAAGAAGAAGGAGGTGCACATGAATTAGACGTGAATGACGGCGACGGTGTTGTGGATGAAGAAGATGCCATCGCGATCCCGCTGACTTTTGGCACGGCCCGTCCTTGGTTTGTCCCTGCATCCGGTGTGGTGGAGCTCGAGCCGCTCACCCCGCAAGATTGCGCGTTGCTTCTGCGCTTTCTCCTGCACCTCCGTCAGCAGACGGAGGCAGACCTCGTCCCCACCCTTCGTCGAGCCCTGCAACACGCGGAGAGCGTGCGGGAGAGTGAGGGGGCAGCCTCCGTGAAGCCACTCAGCGGCCGGCAGGGCCCGCTCACGCTGGCGGACGTAACGCGCTACCTCGACACCGCCCCACCACCTGTCGTGGGTTTCACGGAATCCTTGCCATCCCCTGCTTTGGCGAACACACCTTTCCAAGCGCATACCTCTCCCGACGCAGCCGCGGCAGCAGCGGGTGGAAAAAGCAGTGGTAGAGCATCGCACTTTGTGCCCAGCACGCCGTCCACCCCATCCCCGGCCTTTGTGTTTCACCTCTACCTCGAAAACGTCTCCTCGCAGAACGCCATCGGTCACCTCGCGACGCTTTTCGGTCTGCCGCAGCGGTGCTTCCAGCCGCACTCGGCGGTGAGTAAGATGTCGTGCTCGACGGTGCTGTGCGCCGTCGGCGAGAATCGACTTCGCCGGGAGCACCTGCTCCTGCTGAACACGCTGCGGCACCCGGGGTTTGTTTTGCGGGTCAGCACGATTCAGGAAGTCTCGCCAGACCGCTACAGCGGGGTGAACCCTGGCAGTGGTGGGATGGATAGAAAGAATTCGAGTTCATCGCGTGTTGCGGTTAACGAAGCTGATCCACCTTCAGCAACAACAACAACGACAGCAGCAGTCACCTCGGTGACTCAGCAGCTCTTTGGCGAGTTGGCTCGCTGGCAGCCGCTCTACGAAACAGAATTGCTCCTTCGTCGTGTCTGCAACGATCAAACGACCCACAGCCGTCACTCCACCCGTCAACAGCTCGAACACCGCCTACGCGCCGTGCAGACCCTCGGCGCCATCTGCTTCTGCGCCAACCGCGAAGCCTCCTTAGCTCGCGCCGCCACAGACGTGCTGCACGGCTTCTTCAAGTCTGCCGTGCTGAACGCCCTGCAGCGCCGCAAGAGCCCGGCGCCGATGCAGCGCTTCTTGAAACGGCCGAACGTGGCCACCGCCCAGCACGCGCACCACATCAGCACCGACCCGACGGTGCGGCAGGTGTTGAAGAATTTTGTGCAGACGAACGGAGACTGGCACGCGACGGTGGTGCGGACACCGTACGTGTGGCGGCGACGCTGGATCAACGCGCTGCGCGGACTTGTCTGGAACACGATGGCGAGCCAGCGACTACGCAAGGGCGGGCGGGAGGTGTGCATCGGCGACCTCGTGCTGAAGCCGGCGTTTCGCGACGATGTGCACCGGCGGGGGATTCTCACTGTCAAGGCAGAACATGTAATGACGGTGACCACGGAGCAGGAAGCCGCCGCCGCCTCGCTCGCCGACGTTTTCATTCCGTTTCTGCGCGGACGCTTCCCGGAGCATCTCTACGCCGCGGAGGCCACGCACCACCCGATTATGACGCGTACGAACATGCTGGCCCTGCTGCGCGCGATGCACGCACCGCAGCTGCTGCTGGGCTTGACGGACGAGCTGCGGCTGCTGCTGGACGTGCGCGCGGACTCGGCCCCCATGCTGTTTCGACGACTCATCGTGCGGCCGGTGGCGATGGAGTTTGCGATTTTGGAGGACAAGCCGCCCATGAAGGCGCTGCACTACGACGCGGCGCGGCTGCTAAGCAACGATCGCTGGACGGCGTCCGCCGCCGTGGCAGCTGCCGGCGCCTCGAGGCGACCTCTCAAGACAGCGTCACCTGCAAAGGTGCAAGAAGAAAACGAAGATCGGCAGCAGCAGCAGCAGCAGCAGTCGTCGCTGGCCATGCCGTCGAGTGTGTCCCATCTTATTCCCCCCAGTGAAGTGCTGGAGCGCACCACCCTCGGGTCACGCCTCACCTCCGGTGTGCTGGCGGAAGACTTCTTCTCGGTGCCCAGCCCCGAAGACTATGTGGTGCTCGGCCACGCTCACCGCCACCTCGCTGGCGACCTCGTCGCCGCCGCACCACACTCCGACACCGCGGAGATGGGCGATCGCGTCTACACGGTGTACATCCGCGCCATCGTCGAGCACAACCTCGCCGGCTTGTCCAACATGTTACGCGAGTACTTTTTGCTGTCTGGCATTGAGACGGAGAGCGAGAGCGCGCTACAGCACAAGGTGCACCGCATGCGAAGGGAGCTGGACCCCGAAACGCCCCTGCTGACGGCGCCTGTGTACTGCACGACGTGCTTCAACCGTGACCACGACACCCAGGAGCAGTGTGCGGAGTTTCAGTACAAGGTGCACCGCCGAGCTGCGCACGGCGACGCCGCTGCGGCACTGGCGATGGCGACAGATAATGCAGCAGCGACACCTGCTCTGTCAGGACGCAGTGTGTCACGGACGCTAGGCCAGAGCGACTCGCAGGGATCACAACTGCAAGAAGTGTCAGACAAAAGCGTCACGAATGCGGTGACGGTGTGCGGACAGGCTGGTCCGTCAATGCGAACAGTGCGGATGCGGTGGCGGCTGCGCCGCCGCAACGAGGAGCAGCGGTGGGGGGTGCACCTCACCAAATCGTTGCAGCTCGTAGGTTTAGAGAACGTCCAGTTGATTCGCGAGGGTGCGATTTGGAGTACGGCAGCCGAAGTGAGGCCAGAGGCGGGTGTGGGTTGGAGTGGAGACAATGGGCAGACGCTGCCGAGTGCGACGCACAGCTCGCCGTGGCCGGACGCATGGCTCGCCGAAGC
This sequence comes from Crithidia mellificae, assembly GCA_002216565.1. NCBI lineage: Eukaryota > Euglenozoa > Kinetoplastea > Trypanosomatida > Trypanosomatidae > Crithidia > Crithidia mellificae. The sequence goes on along the minus strand of MDUD01003774.1, from coordinate 15,625 downwards.
CGCCAGCAGCGATCGTAGCCACAACAACAAACTCCCACTTCACCCAGCCGATGTGGACGCCAACGCTGCGTCGGAGGGGCAGCCACTGCGCACAAGCCCATCGAGTGGTGTAATCGCCTTCTTACACGCGCTCTTCCAAGGCCCCAGTGCAACCGCAGATGACAGTTTGAAAGGAAACGCCACGCCGTCGATGGAGGCGCTGCACGACCACCTCCTGCAATCTCCCGTCCTCCCGCTGCCCACCGACGCCGCAGCAGCGTTGCAGCTGCACGTGAAGGCGACACCAGACAAGAAAAGTAGCTCAAACACCGCTTCCGCTGCTGCGCCATCCATTTCATCAGCTACCGTGGCGGCCAAGACGGTGATGGTCGGCCCTGCCGCGCTGAAGGCGTGTCCGTGGACGCTCATTTCGGTTGACGCGACGCCGGTCACGACGCAGCGCGACGTCGCGGCGGCGCTGCTGAACCACACCGGCAAGTCGCGCGAGGTCTGGCTGACTTTTGAGGTACAGGTGCCGGAGAACGCTGCGGCGACCATTGCTGCTGGTGCCGGTCACGAGGGAGAAGCGAGTCTCACACAAGACTGGAAGGCGGGAGGGGACATCATAAATGGAATAAAAAGTGGTGGTTTTGCGTCTCTTCCAGAGGCTCTGCTGCGCACGACACACGCCGCGGATAGAATTCCGCAAAGCACCGCCGCGCTGCCGGCGCGCGAGCGTTTTGTGGCCGAGACGGCAATGCGGGATGCCGTGCAGGCCACCAGCCCCGCCACCCAGCGCTGGCTGCAGGACCTGCCCTACCGCCTCACTCTTGTCCTCACGAAGCACCGCCGCCACCTGCGCAAGCACCGCTCGTGGGGCCTGCAGCTCGATGGCACCGACATGACCCTCGTGAACTTCGCACGGCTGATGGTGCAGTACATGTACGCGTCCACTTCGCCGGACAAGCGGCTGCGTGTCGAGCAGGCGATAGTGAGCTCGCTGACGCCTGCCGCGTCGTTCCCTCGCGGCGACCAGGCGATGACGGCGCGCCTCTTCGAAGAGGTGCTGCCGAGGCTGGAGCCGCTTCTGAATGACATGTACCGCGTCGTCCGCATTAACACATCGCCGGTGCGCCAGAAGGCCGAGGCGGCGCGGGCAATGGCGGCTTTTCAGGCCTCGCTGGATGCACAGCTGGAGCTCGGCGACGCTTCGACGCACGCAGATGTGGCAGCCACAGGGAATGAGGCCAAGGACAACTCAAACAACTTTTTCTATTTGACGCTGACGTTGGAGCGGAAAGGGTCGAGCTACCGCATGTGCACCGCAGCGGAGACCGACCCTACCGCGCTTCACCCCGCAGCAGCACCGACAACACCCAAGCCTTCGCGCTTTACGCGGCAGCGCCCAGATGACGTCAGCGATAAAATGATCACTGCCCAGCACGATGAGAGGGAGGCTCACGACGGGAGAGGAGGGGCGGCGGCCGGAAAGGCAGCAGTACCGGCGCAGCCTTCCATGGAGGTGGACGCCGATTTGCTGGACGGCGTCGCCACGTCGCAGTGTCCGGTGCGGCCCTACACCCCGGCCCAGCTGAGCCGCAGCTGCGTCACCGTCGCCATCAATCGACTTCTCCTGACGGAGCAGACGCGCAATAAGTGGGGTTTGCGCCTGCAGCCCGGCACGCGCCGCCTCAAGGCCGTTCAACAGAACCGGCAGTTCAGCTTCCACGTCTTCGCGGCGAAGCAGTCGCAGGGGACCCGCATCGCAGACACGCTGCGCCTCGTCTCGACGCGGCGCACACCAGCACCGCAGCCCCACATCGCACCCGCCTCGCCAGCGAATTCGACGAACGTGAAGGATGCGGACGACTCGGTCAGCGGACCCGCCGTAGGCGATGCCCCTCACGTCATCACTCGCTCTTTCTATCTTTACTTTGTGGAGCGGGTCAACCAGCACACCGTGCGGCACCATGACGAACTTCGTGCGGAACTCTTCGCTGCTGCACAGCCGTCTTCGTCTTCCGCAACTTTGTCGCCCTCGATGTCGAACGGGTCCGGAGCCGCTCCGCCCCTCGCGATCACCGCCCTGCCACCGGAGTCCGTCACGTTAACGGTGCGGCAGTTCCCGCTGTTACGCTTTGCCGCGACCGTGCGCCGTGGCGGCCTTGGCGAAGGCAGCGCGCTCGCGCCGGTTGGGCTGCAGGTGGATAAGAACATGTGCGTGCTGGCGGTGTTCGCGGAAAGTCCGATGGCGCGTGCACTGGAGGCTGCCGTCGGTCCGTTGTGCTCGGCGCGGCGACTCGTGAAAGCGCGGGGTTCGGCAAACCAAGCGGACAACAAGAACAGCAACGGTAGCCGTCGTAGCAGCAGTAAGGTGGACGATGCGGGTGTTGATGAGGAGGAGGAGACAACGAAGTCTACTTTGAGTGCTGCTTCAAGTGAAGAGCGAAATGTGTCGTTGACAACAGCATCATCGTCTTTGTCGGGCGAAGCTGTATGGGAAGCTGTGGCGCTGCCGCAACTGCGCACTCGGATCGCCACGGTAGAGAAGGCCCTGCTCGCGCAGATAACGCCTGACGGCACACACCAGCCAAAGAAAAAGCAGCAGGTGCAACGGCAGTGGGCGTACGACTTGGATGAAGACGAAGTTCCCGATCGCGTTACGGCAGTTACGGCGATGGATGAGAAGTCTACGTCGCGTGCGTCAGGGTCTGCCACCGTGGAGACTTCACAAGAGGGTCAGACGCAGACAGGATCAGACAGCGTGGCGGTGGCGGCGCTGCGTGACTTGGCAGACGTGGCGGCACACACGCAGCAGCACCTCGGCCGGTGTACGATGGTGGACGGCGTCCACGTCCTGCAAGCCTCGCTGCTGCAGGAGTTCGCTCTGGCCCAACTCGCGGCGCAGGAGAAGACGAACGCACCTCCAGACGATGTCGCGGCCCGGCTGCGGGTGCTGCAGCGTCAACTGTCGAATGTGTACTCGCTGGTGCGGTGGGAGGTGGTGTACGCGGCGCAGAGTCACCGGTCGTTGCGTACCCCTGCAGATTTGGCAGCCGCCTTCGCGCCCGGTGTGGCGGAGGAGACTGTTGTGATTCAGCAGTACGTCGAGGATTGATCCTGCAGCCCTTTTTTTTGTTGTTGTTATTATTTTTTGGTGTTTACCATGTGTTGTAATGACTGCCAAATTTTGTTGTTTTTGCTGTTGTCTTCTGCTCGTCTTGTATCCAGTTTCATCTAGGCACAGTTGATGTTTTTTTTTTTGTTATTTTTCTCATGTCTGTTTCACGTTGCTGTTGTTTCCGTTGTTCTTTCTGTTAGAACGGTATTTTGGCCGCAAGAATCGAAAGCATGCATCTTGCGTTTTTTTCCTTGGAGACCTTTTCTTTTGTTTGTTTGCTTTCCTCCTTAAGCTGCGCGTTCAAGAAATTTCATTCACGTCTCTCTAGTGAAAAATTCTTTGTTGCAGAGCGCAGGCTAGCTTTGCGTGTTCTTTTAGCTTGTTGGCGAGCGCTAGTTTGATTATTCACACACCTCTTAAGATATTACTATTACCATTACTGATCGCTTTAATCTTTTTACGAAAATTTTGAAAAAAAAGAACCCTGCGGTCTAATCATGTCAAGACTGCAGACAAAAGGAAAATGTTGCTGTTAGTAGAGATGTGAAATTTTGTTCTAGGCAGGTGCAACTGTATCACAGCCATCATTCACCTCGATTTCAAGTGTGTCTAGTAGGGAACTAAGGATGCTAGACAACGTTGTCATTAAACACGTGTAACACCTCGCATTTCATTACTCTTCAACCTTCTGTCAAACTCTTCTCCACACGTTAAATGTTTCTTTTTTGATGCGAAAACATTCGTACAACTTGACACATAATAAACGCTTCTTGTCTAAAGTCAGCCTATTTTATTTTCTTGTGACTTCACCATTCGAGTCAGACCATTCTGTTTATTATACTATATAACTCCTTTTTCACTTTTTGGGAAGCACAGCAAGAGACACACACTTTCCTCTTGCCCACTTGCCGCTGCTCAAAGATACATTCCTTTTTTCTAAACTCTTATTTAACTATTTATTCCCTGCCAATCTATACAACAGAAGCCGACGTGCAAACAGAAGCACGCCACTGTAGCTCAGCCGCTATTGAAGTTTTTTTTTTTAATCAATTATATAGAGGGCCTGCTTTCATTATTTCTATCGACAATATGCAGTCGAACACAGTCCTCGACCCGGAGCGCGAGACGCTGCGCAACGAGGTGATCAAGAAAACGGTGGAGCGCAACGTCACGCAGAACCGGCTGAAGAAAGTCAACGAGGACATCAAGCAGCAAAAGCGTGAGCTGGACAAGGTGGAGGATCAAATCAACGCGCTGCTCAGCATCGGCCACTACGTTGGTGAGGTGCTGAAGCGCGTGGATGAGGAGCGTTACATCGTGAAGAGCGTCAGCGGCGCACGTCACCTCGTCGGCTACCGCAAGAGCATCGACCCGAAGAAGTTGAAGTTCGGCGCACGCGTAGCCCTCGAGATCACGACGTTTACGATTGTGAAGGTCCTGCCGCGTGAGGTGGACCCGCAGGTCTACAGCATGCAGTACATGTCCAGCGACAAGGACATCTCGTTTCAGGACATTGGCGGCCTGCAGAATCAGATGCGGCAGATGCGCGAGGTGATTGAGCTTCCGCTGACGAACCCAGAGCTGTTCTCGCGGGTCGGCATTGCGGCGCCGAAGGGCGTGTTGCTGTACGGGCCGCCGGGCACCGGCAAGACGCTTCTCGCGAAGGCCATCGCCGCAAACGTCGACGCCGCCTTCTTGAAGATCGTCGCCTCGTCCATCGTGGACAAGTACATTGGTGAGTCGGCGCGTGTGATTCGCGAGATGTTCGCCTACGCCCGTGAGCACGAGCCGTGCATCATCTTCATTGATGAGGTGGATGCCATTGGTAGTAAGCGTATTGAAGGCTCGTCGTCGGATCGCGAGATTCAGCGCACCCTCATGGAGCTGCTGAATCAGATGGACGGCTTCGACAAGCTGGGCAAGGTCAAGGTGATCATGGCGACAAACCGGCCGGACACCCTCGATGCCGCGCTGATGCGGCCGGGTCGGCTCGACCGCAAAATCGAGATCAGCCTGCCGAATGAGGCGGGCCGATTGGATATTCTGCGCATTCACTCGGCGAAGATTACCAAGAAGGGCGACATCGACTTCGATGGCGTGGTGAAGCTGTCGGAGGGGTTTAACGGGGCGGATCTGCGCAACGTGTGCACGGAGGCGGGTATGTTCGCCCTGCGCGCCGGACGCGATTACGTCGAAAACGACGACTTCAACAAGGCGGCGCGTAAGGTGGCGGACATGAAGCGGCTGGAGGGCACAGCGCACCAGTACTCGGAGCAATAAGAGCGATAAAGTGAGAGATCAGACAACTTCACTTTGAAAAAAAGAAAAGACATTAGCTGAAGGAAAAGTAAAATTTTTCTGTTACTGAATATGATAAAGCGAAGAGAAGAGTGCGTCTTTGTTTCTGTGATTTTACTGTTCTTTTCCTTCTTCTCTTTTCACTGCCACCTATACGTTTTCCGTGAAAAGATAATGGGGAACCGCAAAGCGGATCCAGAACAGGATTTTCTTTTCGATGATGCATCCCTTTTGCTTAGTATGGTGGAGCGTGCACTGAAAACTAGTGGCCGTGGGGATGTAGCTCAGATGGTAGAGCGACCGCTTAGCATGCGGTAGGTATTGGGATCGATACCCAACTTCTCCAACCTTTTTTTCAACGCAGCCAAGGCCACGAACCCACAACCCGAACCGGCCGCAAAAACCCGTAACCCGCATTAACTTAACGTTTCTACACTCGCTTTAAGTTTGTGGCTTCTTTTCCTCAGTCAGTCTTTCATTTCTTTCAATTGCTGTTTGATGCCGCTCGTGCTGTTTTGACAAGCTTTTTCTTTTAGCCTCTATTTTATCAGCTTCGTGAACCCGTTATTTCGTACTCACTTGTGAGTACTCTTTTTTTTGTTGTTCTTGTTCCTTGCTGGCGCTGATGTGTTTCTTTAGGGTTGTTGTCCACTTTTTTTGTATTTCTCAACTATTCAATCTTCTTTCTTCGGTCAATCTTGCGTTGTCTTGACTCTTTCGAATCACGTACAAAAAAAAAGGCAAAATGCGATACGGTATAAAATGAAGGTAAAGCACGTCATCTTACCCCGCTGCCAGCTTAGTCAGCCAACTGGAAAAAAAAAAAAGAGGAATGGCGATCTTTGCAATCTCCTTTTACTACTGTTAGTAAGATGAATTTTTTTTTTTTGGCGCACGTGCTCTTACAATAATGTAATACGTTTTACAGTTCTCGAAAACAGGGTTTTATACCGTTTTTCTTCTCTATCTGCACCGTCATTAGCTATCTGAGTCTCTTGCTTGCCACGCTTTCCTAAGGCACAGTACGCGGCGAGAAGCTATCGCTTCCACTTTTAAGAAGATTTTAGAAACGCCAGTCTTCATTCTCTCATTCTACTCACCCCTTCCTCCTTCTTCCTCACATTCAACACTTTTTTAATCTTCTTCTTCTTCCAAACTATCAGGAAAGTTTACTTGCATTTCCAATTCTTAACACAGACCCACACTCTCAAAAGGCACAAAACGCCTTGTGTGTGTTCATTAAAAAACACGTTTTTATTTTTGTTGCTCTTTTTCTTTTTCTTCTCTTTTACACTTCTTTTAATGTTGCCTATACACCCACGTGTCCTAGAAGCCAGGGACAACGAGCCCAACTGCTCTTCCCTGAGGTCCACGTCACCAACGCCAACACCACAAAGTCCATCAAACATCACCCATCGGCTGTCTTTCCCTGGAAGCGCTAAAAATGCTCGTCAATTCCGCTTTGCCTTTCGCCGAGGCGCGCTGCTCGCTCTTCTCTTTTTCCTTTACACGTGCTTTTTATTTTTAGAGCCATTGCTCCTCTCCTCTGTCGGGTGGCGTGTGCCATTTATGCCCCTGCAGTCTTTCCTCTTTGTTCGCGCCACGGCCTTTCAGGCGACTCTGTCGTACTCGAACACACCTTTTACAAGTGGGATGTGCCCCACGACCTTTCCCCCGCTTACCTCCTCTGCGCGCTCCACCTACGGCAACACCTGCCCTTTCTACGACCTGTACTACATCATGCTGACGGGAACATCCGGCGCCTCAAGTCTCGTGGCGCCGAACGTCGTGCCAGCCGACGCGGGTGTGGTGGCGCCGGAAGCGTGGTGGAATCAGCAGCAGCAGCAAGCAGAGGAGGCAAGTGAACCAAGTGGGATTAGAAAAAACGGTCAAAACTTCAAGAATAAGACCAGCAGCCGTGCAACATCTTCACAAGCCTCTTCTTCTTCGGTAAAAGGTCGACTTTCACCGGTGTCTCACGCAAAAACTAGCACCTCTTCGGCGGCCGCCGCGGCGACACAGGCGTCCGACAGCTTCAACAGCATCTTCAAAGGCCCGCGAAAGCGCATCTCCTCCTACTACGAGGTCCTCACAACGGACGCCTTCTTCTACATGCTGTCCGGTTGCACGATTGTGATTGAGATCGGCTCGAGCCTTGCGCCGTCGTACGCGTACAACAACTTCCAATCATACGTGAAGAACTTTGTGCTCACCGCACCCGTCGCCACCTCTTCATCTGGGTCGGACATCATCTCGACGAGCGCGCCTGCAACTTCCACGACAACGACAACAACAACAACATCCACAACGACTGCAGCGCCATCCTCGAGCAATGAAGCTTCTGACTCCACACAAACAAGCACGGCAGATGCTGACACGACTTTTGCGAAGTCAGCGACTCCTGCAAAAGCGGCAGCCGCGACGGCCACCACCACCGCCGCCGTCTACCCGGGCATCTCTTTAAAAAGCTCCTTCTTCTACTGGAATCAGCCGCGGCTGCACTGTTTATTCAACGCACCCGTGTTTATGGCCATGCGAAGTCTGACGGCGCGCACGTCGTCGCTAACGCAGCTGCAGCCAATACCGCTGGCGGCGGATTCGCTGAACAGCACGGCGGGGAAGTCACCAATATCGACTCAGCTGCCGCCGACGGCACTGGCGGCGTCAACGACAAAACAAGGCGTGCAGCACTCGCGGAGAGGGGAGCGGAAGAAGAAGAGAGAAAAGGAGGTCGGCGTGTGTCCTGATGAAGCACAGCAAAAGGTGAGCTTGAGTGTACCCCTTCAAACCGCAGTAAAGGCAGCTGGATCGAATGGGTCGACAGGAGCCAGAGTGCGGAGCGCCAAAACAGGCACGACGACTCCTTCTACTACTACTGCTACCGCAACAACAGCGGCGTCGGCGGCCTCTTCCTTTGCCTCCTGCCCCGCCTACTTACCAGACCCCGGTGATCTGATACCCGACGTGGACACCGACACCGTTCTCACCGCCAACTACCTGCAGCTCTCTTCGAACATCGTACTGAAAGTTTTCAGCTTTGATGTGTGGTACCAGCTCACCAACCCGTTCAAGCCCGTCTCCCGTCCGTGGTTGTCCGACCGATTCAACCTCCTGCGTTACTCGTCATCGTCGTCTATCAAGGCGGAGCGTCAGCGAAGCTACACGAAAGACTTCTCCAGCATTCCACCCGCCTGGTCTAAAACGGCGACGACGGCGGCGGCGGCAACTTCAGCCAGCGCAACGGTGACCACCGAAGCCGGCACCACCACGAGTACGTTGGAGGAGTTGCTGGACATCCGCGCGGACTCGTACCGCCGCCTGGGTGACAATCTCTACGTAGACCCGGAGCGCGTCTGCACGGCCCCGGCGCTCTACACGGTCTCGCTGAACGCGTTGCTGGCGGATGCGGCCTCCTGGAGCCTGGGCACCTCAGGCGACTGGATGCAGACGAACATCACGATCACGCACAACTACCCGTCTGCGCGTGGCGTTGCGGTCGTGGCGCAGTGCTCCGGCGTCCCGCTCTCCTTTTCGGTCACGGCGACCTTCACAAACCCGTCCAACCGCCCCGGCAGTGGTCAGAACTACTACACCTCCATCATTTACTTCCTCTTCCTCGTCCTGTACGCGCTGCTCTTCATCGTATTTTTGATCCTCATCGTGCCGTGTGGGAAGCGGCGGAAGCGGGAGCGAGAGTTGAAGCAGAAGGACGCCGAGCGGGCGCAAGAGAAGCAGGCGGCCGAGATGAAGAGCGATCGTGTGCACCGCCAACGCCACAACGCGCGCCGGCAGTACCGGCATCACCGCCGTGGTCGAGGTGGAAAAAACAACAACAACAACAACAAAAGTAACAGTGACGACGACGACGTGGCAAGCACTCGCGGCAGCAGCAGCAGCAGCAGCCGATCCACGACTGTTAGCAGGGACAGCAGCGGTGGCAGCAAGAACTCTCCGCAGCAGCAGCAAAAGGGAAAAAAGAAGAGTAACAGTGAAAAGGATGAGGCAACATCGAAGAAAGCAACTTCGATGGCCAGGAAGGGACAAGACGGTGCGGAGGAGCCCATTCACGGCGAAGCTGTCGTCGGGAGGCGCGAGGCGAGCACGGACAAGGCGAAGGCAGACGCATCGAACAAAGGCAAGAAGACGGTGTTGGGGATGTCGACGGCGGCGAAATCAAAGAAGGCGCCGCCTCGCAGCCGTGGGAGAAGTGGAAGTGATGAGGAGGCTGAGATGTCCTCTCTGCACTCGATGCACTCGAACGCGTCCTACACCTCCTCCGACGCAGCCTCGGCGGACGGAGACGCGAGCAGGGAAAAGGAAACTGCAGCGGATTCGCGCAGCGGCAGTCGTGCCACAACAACAGCCACGAACAAGAATTCGAAGAAGAAGAAGAAGAACGGCGACAAGGAAACGAAGAAGGTGTCGAAGGAGAAATCAAAGGCGGCGTCCGCATCTACGCAGTCTGCACAGGAAAAAAATGCAAAGAAGAAGAAGGGCACGTCGGGGCGACGTCGCCGTGATTTAGATAGCAACGACGACAGCGCCTTCAGTAGTCGCAGCGGCAGTACGGAGCGCAGCGACGCCGGCAGTGGCCGGCGAGGACGACGACGACGACGAAGCCACCACCACCGCAGCGGTGACGGCAGCACGGAGGACGATTACAGTGACGATGATTACAACAGTAGTTATAGTAGTGACGCCTCGCGTTCCTCTGACTCGGAAAGCGACGCCTCCAGCTCCACGCACTCCAGCAGCGGTGAGGACGACGACACACGAAGCGAGAAGCTTCGCCGCCGTCGCGGTGATCGTCGCGGGGTGGATCGAAGGCGGTCGGGTCATCAAAACGAGGTTGACGACGAACAACGTCACCGGCATCATCAGAGCGATGCGCGCCATCACCCCGCACGCTCGCACCAGCCGAACGATCTCTTCTCCTTGCTGTGCTGCTGCGTGGCACGCACCAACGATCACAGCAGCAGCAACGATGATGTGGATGAGGACGACGATGATGCGGAAGCTGCTGCGGCGCGCCGGCGGCGACGGCGACTTGCGCGTGAGGCCGGCCTCCGCAACCTCGAGGACAGCTACACCCGTCATCATCCCTCTTTTGTCTCGCGGTGCACCTTTGCCATGACGGAGCTGGCCCTTATCATCCAAGTCGGCGTGCAGAACAAAATCTTGCGCCCGCTTGAGCAGTGGTGGAAGGAGAGCTACGTGATCATCATGTACTCCCCGCTCCAGTGGTTGCTGCTGGTGCTGATCCCGCTGAAGGTGCTTGTGTGCACGCTTTACTCCGCCAAGTACTCCCTCATGGCGGAGACGACGACCGGCACGATTCAGTCCAGCTTCTCGCTTTACGTGGTGTGTGTCATCTTTTCCATTGCCACGGACTCTCTCATCATCCCGCTTGAGATGCTGATCAGCATGGGCTGGGGTCTCGCCTTCACCGCCCCGCTCCCCACGAATCAGATCGTCATCGTCTGCATTGCCACCATCGGCGTTTTCATCGAGTACGCCTTCGAGGCCACCTGTGACATGGACGGGTACAATTTGGGTCTGACGGTGAACCCGTACGCGAAGGCGGCCAATGGCGGGCGCTGCAACTCTGTCACCTACGCGCGGGTCGGGGTGGAGATGACGTGTCGACTGCACAACGTCCTGCGCATGTTTTTGCTCTCCCTGTGGCTCTCCCGCTCCGTCGTGCCGGCGGATGCGGCGGCGGTGCAGCGTCAGCGGCGGCTTCGCGAACGCCAGCTGCGCCGCAGCCGCCACCAGCAGCGCCGGGACAGCAACAATGGCGGCGGCAACGTGAACAGTAGTAGTGGTAGTGGCACCGCGGAGGATAATAAGAAAAGCGGTGGAAGTAAGAGTAGGAGTCGAAGTCGCAGTCGTTCGTCATCCTCGACGGTGGCATCAAGTGGGGTGCAGCGGGGAAATGGTCTCGTGTCGAACCCGCCACCGCTCCCGCCGCCCCCTATCAACCTCTCTCCGCCCCCACGCCTCGGCTACCCGGGCGTGACCCTGTCCGCCATGGACGTATACCTCCGCTACCAGAGTATGTGGGCACCCTTTGGGATGCTGCTGGTGTGGTACATGCTTAGCTTTCTCTTCGCCTTCACCTTCTTTCAGCCGGAGGATTACTACATGGTGGTGGCGTTTCGCGAGTTTCAGACGTTCTACCTCTTTGCGTTTATCGTGCTCTTCTTACGCACTTCGTCGCCCGAGTACACGTAGAAGAGGGTTTTCTACATCGTTAACAAAAAACTGTGCCCGACGATTAGATCATGTTTCTCTATTTTTAATGTTTCTTCGTCAGGTTTTTTTTTCTTTCTCCTTTTCATTCAAGCGCGTTGCGCTCGGTTGAGAAAAAGAAGGAAGATGTATAAGTTTACTACCACTCGTCTTTTTAGACTACGAATCAATAAATAAAAACGATTTAAAGAGCTGCGCGTTGTTTAATAGAAGAACGGAAAAACTCAAAAGAATTATAACGTGAAGTACGAACGCAACTACACAGCCTTCTTTCATCACACACATGTGTCGGCAAAAATAAGTATAAAAGGCACCCTATCATGTGTCTTTGTATAAACTCTCGGATTGTTTCACTTTATCGTACTCAAAACTCTCCTTAATACAACCTCGCATTCTGTATGCCTCGCACAAGCGATTTTTCTTTTTCGCAGAAAACCCAGGTGTGTGTGGTGTCGTTGACTTTTCTCTCCTGACCGCCTGCTTTTTTTTTCCTGCTAGCTTTTCTTTTTCTTTTGCCTCATTATTCTGTTCCGTCGGCCTTTGCCAACAAAGCGCTCTCAAGTGCTTATCATTTTTCTGCGACATTGGTTTCGGCAACAGAGCAATTGAATCTATTGGAAGACTGCAAAAGTTTGCATACTGTGCGTTTTTGGAGCACCTTCTCTTTTTGTTTTTTCATCTGCGTCCACGAAGTCTTCGCTTGGAGGAAGAGGAGAAGAAAAAAAAGCTCTCTCCACATCACATCACAAAGTTGAGGTACACACAAGGATAGTTTCTTTGGTATTTGTATGCGTTTATTTCTTGCACTCCTATACATAAGATAAGAGTTTCTGCTTTCTGTTGCCTCTCTTATCACTCTTATCACCAGAATAGAATTGGTTTTTCACTTTTCCTTTCTTTGTGCCTACGCTGCATAGCGAACGCTAAAAAGAAAAGAAAACAATTGCAGCTCACGCGCACCATGTCCAGCGATTTCGAGTCTCTGTCCTGCGACGACGAGCAAACTCCGCTTCACTCGCCGCATCGCACCCGCCACAGTTCGAACAACAACAACAACAACAACAACAACGCACGTCTCAGCGGCAGCTTCGACTCCCTCGACGACCTTGTGGCCGAACAAGATGCACGTCTCCTCCGCACACTGCCTGTTCGCGACAGCCACCCACGGTATCGCGCTGCCACGTCCTCCCACGCACCCTCTCGCAACTACCCCCACCACCTACACGACAACAGCGGCAGTGAGAACAACACGGACGAAGATGACGATCCAGCTGCCGCGTACGGCCATCGCGAGTTCGGCGTGACCGGTCAGCCGCCCACCAACACGCACCCGCCCTCGCATTCTCTCTTGGGCGGCTTCGTGCTGCCGCGCGACCGCGCCTCAGCGGTCGCGAACACCACGACCACCGCGGCACCGCCTCCCAGCGCGCGGCAACCGACGGCAGTGCACCGGAAAACGCCCATGGACAGCAGTTGCGGGCAGGACCGGCGCGGCGATGGCAAGGCGAAAGTGACGAAGAGCGCTCACGAGGGTGACGACGACGAGGATGATGGTTCGCTGCGGTGGAAGCAGAGCTGCAAGGACCGATCAGCAGGTGCGTCTGAAGGAGCAAAAGGAGAGGTGCGTCTCTTCACAGCAAGGCCGAAGCAGAGCCCTGACCTGCCGCCGCCACCCCAACAACAACAGCACGATGTAGACCTCCCGGGTGAAGCCCACACAAGTCGTCTTCCACCCACCGTTGTTGTCTCTGGCACGCCTCCGCTGACCTTTCGACACCCGTCCTGCACCGTTCCGATTTCGATGGAAAGTAGTGATGATGAAGATGAAGAGGACGGTAGTCGCGACCCTTGTCTGGGTGACGGCACCGCGTCAGCCACACAGGTTGCGGTCGAGGACGGCGCAGAAGGGGAACGGAGAAGGGGGATGGAGGCAGGCGCTCAGCTTTTCCTCGACCCTCCACGCCCAAAGTACCGCACAGCCGCGAGTGTCGACACCGACGCGACCACCCCGTCAGCGCATCAACGCTTCCAGCTCTACCGTCGTCACCACCACCCGTCCTCGCCAACCCTGATGCAGGGGTCTTGCGAAGGGCCAGACAAGTTTGCCGCTGTGGCAGCGCCAGGACAGCTATTACCACCACAACAACAACAACACGAGGAAGGGGAAGAGGAGAGGGGTCCGTCGCACCCGTCCCAGACGTGGCGCGCAACGTGTCCGCCAGACTCGGGTCAGATCACACCAGTCACGAGCGCCGCCACGCTCACCGCCTCGGCGACCACGCGAGTGTCTGCGGCGACAGGGGAGACGGAGGAGAGTGAAGGCACACCCGAAACAAGTCGGGCAGCGAAGACGACGCAGCCGCGACGCTCACAACCGCAAATGTTGTCAAAGCCCGCAACTGCATCGACGACAGATTCCGACCGCACACGCGATGAGGACAGCAACACAGGTCGAGGTACGACCAACGAAGGCATCCACGACGCACCCGAGTTGACGGGCAGAGCGCACCTCAGCCCCAATGAGCTGAAACAGGTCGATGCGCTCTTGTCGCTGCCCCCGTCCCCTCCGCCAGCTGTACAACAATCAATTGTCGCTGTCCCCGGAGAACAACAACAACAGCAGCAGAAGTCTCAGCGTGATCTCGTGGCAGCCACCGCAAAAGCCTACCACGATGCGGACGGGTTCTATCGGACAGGTCTGCTGGAAGTCTCCACGGAGTCAGACGCAGAAGAAGATGTTGACGTCAATCCACAAGAGCAAAGCGACGCCAGCGCCATCACACCTGCTTCTGCGAAGCCAACAGACGAATCAACGCACCCGCACGTGCCATTCCAGCAGCGACAGCAGACAGGAGGGCAGCTCGTGGATGCGTCCGCCCGGACAGCTGAAGCAGCGGCGCGTGCGACGACGACGAAGGCGCGAGCCGGTGATTTGCTGCTTCAGCAAGAGCAGCAGCAGCAATCTCCAGTGGCGGCTCCCTCCTCGTCTTCGCTTCCATCCGTGCCGGTCGGTCTGGGCGAAAAACTGCGAGTCGCCGTCGAAGAACTCCACCGCGCCGCCGCCGCGCTGCCGCCGGTGACGACGGTGCATCTTCTCACTCTCGTTATCACCGTCCTCGTCCCACTCAACGTACTCTGCCTGGACCTGATGGCGTTTGCGTGGATTCGTCGCCGCGTTGACGCACGGTACCGACCGACCTTACATGAAGTGTGCGAGACAACTTGCAGTCGGAACGGTACTACAGTACGGTACAACACGACGAACACATCCGCAAGCGCACTGTTGCCCCTGGCGACCTCTGCGTCTGTCGACGTGAAGGGCAGACACATTTTTGGGTGCGGCGGGGCTGCATCAACGCAGCCGCCTTGCGCGCGGAGCTACGCGCAGGCCACAGTACAGGGCCAAGAGAGTGTGCCAGGAAGCCTGCGTGCTGGTGATGAGAACAGCAGTAACACGACACTTCTCCGCAACGGCCACCGTGTGGGTCGTCGCAGCAGTGCCGATGTCGGCTCGCCGCCTTCGTCTCTGGTCTTAGGTGAAGTCACCACGCACGTCGTCCCTGCCATGTGCGCGTTTGTACTTTGGATGATGATTCCAAACGGACTGCTCGTGCGACTGTTTCTCCTCTCGCGCGCCAGCCTGTCAGTTGAGGAAACCACTGATTTATCTTCATCAAGTTTAAAGGAAACTCCAGCAGCAGCAGCGGCAACAGCGGCGGACAGTGAAAAAGAAGGCGACACAGTGCTGGTGGAAACAGTCAACGAACTTGCGGCGGCCGTTGGTCTTTTGTACTCTCAGCTTCGCACCAGGGCTCCGCAGGTGGCGGTGATGGAGCTGTACGTGCGTTACGCGTGTTGGTGGATCATGGTGCACGCCGTTCTCCCTGCCGCACTGCGTGCCGCTGCCTTGTTGGATGGTTGGATGCCGGTTAAAGACCACGACTTTTCCCTTACGCCTCAGTCAGCTTCTAAGTC
>MDUD01003740.1:0-21997 GCA_002216565.1 Crithidia mellificae | reverse complement strand
CCCCTCCTCTGAGGAGGCTAGGTGTCTGAAATGTGGGGGCTGGGCTAAAGAGCAGGGGGAATTTTGGGCCTGCTCAGAAGGTTCTTTCTTTGCCAAAGCAGCAGAGGGGCAGGGCTTTCTGGGCCCAAAGCAGGAGCGCCTCCTTTCCAGCTAGGCGGCCCGGAAAGAGCTTTTCCAGCCGGGAATAGTCGAGGCCGGGGCTGAATTACTCCTGCCTCCTCCACCTCGTAGCTGAGTGATCTGGTCGCTCAAATGCGGTGTGGGATTAGTAGGCTCATAAAAAACACGATGCTGTACTTGTGGTAACGAAATGCATCAAAGAAAAGTAATGTATCTGCTGTGGCAGTGGGGGCGAAACCCTGAAAACGCCAAAGAAAACCTTTTGTAAGAAGGAAAGGGACGGCATGTAAAACGGAAGACCGACAGATCCGAAAGAGGAGTTTACCAAAAGGTCGCATTGCATTCGACAGCATGTCCGCGCTCATTCCGCGCTGCTTAACATGAATATAAAACTTTTTCAACTTGCTTCAAGAGACGGCGTCGGCACAAAAGCCGCCTTCGGTGTTTCAATCGTCACAGTGCTAGAGCTCACGAAATCAAATACTGTTCTTGTTAGTTTTCTGGACTCAATCTGCTCACAAATGAAAAGCGCAACGCGCTAATAAAGAGAAATTCAAAATAAAAAAACTTCTTCTTTATTTTCCTTTCACGGGCAATTTTACTTGGGGGTGTGGAGGAAGTGCTCGGCAATGACGCGGCTGATAGCGAAGGTGAGTCCCTTGGCGTACTTGACGTGCAGGAATTCGTTCGGTCCGTGCGCGTTGCTCTTTGGGCCGAGCACACCCGTCACGATGAACTGCGCCTGCGGGTAGGCCTTGACGAGCATTGCAATAAAGGGGATGGCGCCGCCCATGCCCTGGAAGGCGAGCGGGTGGCCGTACGCCATCGTACTGCCCTCGTTCAACGCATGCGCCAGCCACGGCTTCAGTTCCGGCGTCGCGCAGCCATCGCCGGCCGCCTCCGGCTCGAACCACACCTTCGCGTTGTACGGCGGGTTCGCTTCCAGCATGCGCTTCATGGCCTGCGTGGCCTTCTCGGCGTCGGCCTGCGGCGGGACACGCAAGGACAGCTTCAGCGCCGTGACGGTCCGGATCACGTTGCCGGCCACTTGCGGCTCCGGCAGGTTCGCCCCCACCACCGTCAGGCTCGGCTTCCATGCGTTGCGCAGCGCCAGCTCCACGTTGTCGCCCGGCTCCGTCGAGACGCCCTCGGCGGTGGCGAACTGCTCCTTGAAGGGAACCGTCTTCATCGCCTCCATCGACTTGACGACGTGGGCCGGGATCTCGCAGTGCGCCTCCGGGATCAGCACCTCACCTGTCTTGGAGTCTTCGATGCGGTCGAGCAGCTCGCGGGCGATGCGGAAGGTGTCCGGCACCACGCCACCCGCCACGCCGCTGTGCATGCCCTCCGTCAACGTCTGCACGTTCAGCACGCCGCCCGTGACGCCGCGCAGCGAGGTGGTGAGCCAGATCTGGTCGTAGTTCAGGCAGCCGCTGTCGAGGCACACCATCAGGTCCACGTTGCCAATGCGCTCCTTGCACTTCTCCATGTAGTAGTCGAGGTCGAAGCTGCCGGACTCCTCGCACGCCTCAATGACGACGACGACGCGGCCGTGCGGGATGCCGTGGCGCTGCAGCGCCACCACCGACGTGATGGCGGAGAAGATCGCGTAGCCGTCGTCGGCACCGCCGCGGCCGTACAGCTTGCCGTCGCGCAGCACCGCCTTGTGCGGGTCCAGCCCCTCGGCCCACGGCCGCAGCGGCGGCTGCTTGTCCATGTGCCCGTACATCAGCACCGTGTTCCGCGTCGGCTCCGTGCCGGCGATCTCGGCAATGAGGAACGGCGTGCGGCCCTTCTCCTCCATGAACTCGTAGGTGAGGCCCTGCACGTTCTGCGCCTTCATCCAGTCAATGAGGACGTGGAACGCCTTCTCGATCAAGCCGTTCGTCGCCCACTCCGGGTCGAAGTCCGGGCTGCCGCTCGGGATCTCGATGTACTCGGAAAGCGCGGGAATGATGGTCTTGTCCCACTCGGCCTCAACGGCCTTCTGCACCACAGCCCAGTCGCGATCCGTCATGGTTGCTTAAATTTAATTTGGGAAAAAAACAAAAAAGGTAGTTAGGAGTACGTAAGTCAAATAAGAAAGCAATGGGCGGCAAGGATGGTGATCTTTGCAAATAAGTTGTTGCTAGCGATAGGTATTCCTGTTTTGATAGGGAGGCGGGGTTTTTGGAATAAAGACAAGAAAGGGAAGAGAGAGAGAAGGGAGTGTGCAAGCAGGAGAATTCCTGGCCTTTAGAATCTGGCGTTTAATGTCTACTTAAGAAAGACAAAGAGGGCGGACGTGGCGGCAGTATTTTGGTCCAACAGGATGGATGCTATGGGGTTCATTTCTTTGGAGGGCGAATGCACGCAATTGTACATAATTGCTTTGCCTCTGTTAAACCACTGGGACGCTCTGCTTTCTTGTAATTATCTTGTTTATCAGAATCTGTGATAAGAAGCATACTCGTCAACAACTGAAAAAAAAAAACCTACACAAAATGAGAACAAGACAAAGAGGCGCGTTGCAGCGCTACGACGTTTTCCGCAAGTCTTCAACGCTTGCAAACTCGCCGAGGTAATTGCTGAGAGAGACGTCTGCTGGCAGGGTGCAGTGCACGGCAAGGCAGCGCGAGGTGTGGCGCAGCGTCGGACTACTCGCGCCTCCGCCTTGCAGAGACGCTCCACTGGCGGAGGCGACGGCGAGGAGTCCAACAGGCAGACGCTCCGATAGGGCACGGCCACGCTTGCTCAGCGGCCACACGGCCGCTCGCGGGCCACGTGACTTGGCCGCAAAGTCGCGCTCGTGGCCAACGCTTCTATCGCCATCGATGCTGCTGCTCGCGAGGCTTCCGTCGGTAGCGAGGGAGAAGGCGGTGGACGTGGACGGCTCTTGGAAGGAGCGTGCCCACGGTCGGGCCGCGCGGGGGAACCCCGTCGCGCGGACGAAGAGAGGGCGAAAGGGCAGTGAGGCTAGCTGGTCAGCGTAGGTGTGATGCCATTGCTGCTGCTGGGGAAGAAAAACGGAGCGGCGGCGACGTGGTGAGGAAAAGCCCAGCTGGGCTTCCACCGCCGCTGCGCTGTCACATCTACTCGACGGGTTGGTGGGTGCCCACACGAGGGGGAGCACAACGTCGTGGATGGTGTAGCGGGCCGCCTCAGCTTGACTGTACACTGGCCGCACAACAATTTCGTGGATCGCAGGAGCGCCGGACGGAACATCCATGTTGTCGTCCTTGCCGCCACCACTACCACCGCCCACTCCTGTCTCTGCGTCGTTGCGGCCGTTGTTGACTAGGGCCTCACGCACAAAGTCACCCGGCTCCGGCGTGGTGGCGAGGAGGACATCAGTGCGTCCCTTGGTGGCCACCGCCAACTCCTGCAGACGGCAGCTGGCCAGTACATTCCACACGAGCTCCGCCTTGGCACGTCGCACGCGGGCTTGCAGGCTTGAAGGGACCTGCTGCTTCCACCACGCCTGCCACGCTCCTTCGCGCTCCTCGCCGCGACACAAGAGATCGAGCGCTTGCACGAACCACGGTTCCAGAGAAAGGGACAGGGCTGAGGTGCCAGTGCTCATCTCTGCGCCGTACGTGAGGCACAACAGCATCGCCGCCGCCTCAGCGTAACGGCCACCTTCCAGTGCGGCCGTCACGTGGTACGTGCGGAAGAAGGGCACGGCGGGTGGCCCGAAGTGGCGAGGGGCGAAGAAGTTGGGTACAGTCTCGCTGCACAGCAGGGCTGCGCGCTCGAGCTGATCAGCTGGGCCGCCGCGCTGCTCGAAGCCGCGCAGGAGTAAGGCGTACTGCAGCTGTGAGGCTCCTCCGTTCTCGGAGGTGTCGCCTCCACCAGTGGTGCAGGGGTGTGGACGGCAGTACAGAAGCTGCAGGCCAACGCTGAGCTTAGCTGCGCTGCCATCACCACCGCTACTGGACGTAGCTGCTACTCCTGCTGATACACCCGAAGCTGCTGCGAGGTTCACGTGGGTGAGGGTGCGAGCAATGTGCGAGCAGTGATCCATCGCCTCCTCGAGGTGCGCCGGCCCGCGCAGTGCAGGTGGGATGGCAATGCGAATACTACACAGCTGCGACACCACATAGCCGTCCTCCGCATCCTCGGCGATGGGGGTGCGGACACACAAGTCGTTCACTTGGATGGAGCCTTCCGCAGCGTCCATCACTGCTGCCAACGCGGCGGCCATGGAAACGCCACGGCGGTAGAGCACAGCGTGCACGTGCACTTCAGTAGCAGTGGAGTCGGGGTGTGTGGTGAGGCAGGTCTCAAGAGAGTCGCGAAACGAAGGCAACGCGCGCTGCTTGCGCCGCGCGGCGCGGGCGTCGCCGTGCGTCGGCGTCGCTGCCAGGGTGCCGTTGTCCACCTCAGACGGGTGGCTGGGCCGCGTAAAGACGACCACCGCGCCGCTCGGCAGCACCTCGCTCACCTGCACGTCGCTGGCGAGGCGAGTGAAGCAGCGCGGCAGGGGCCGTCGACGGCGACGCTGGCCGAGCGACGTGCAGGAGGCGGCGGAGGGGTGAAAGCGAAGACCCACACCGGCGCTCTCCCGTGCCGCAGTCGTGAAGGCCCATGGGACGTTGACGGGGGAAGTTGTAGAGGAAGGGGAGGCCGGGTGTGACGCATGTGGGGCTGCAGCGGTGTAACGAGCGCGACAGACATCCAGAGCACGCCGCAGGAGCTCGAGCGCCTTGGGTGTGCTGACAGGCGTCTCCTCCGCAAAGTCAAAGTCCCTTCTGGTGTTGGTGCTGGCACTGTGCTCTGCTGCCGCAGCCTCGTGCAGATACTGGACGAGTTGCTTTGCGAGGAGGAGGGTGTCGGCGATGGCGAGGCGAGACGCGATGCGCTGAACAATCGGAGGGTCAAGGGTCGGGTTGTAGGCACGCACAGCGGCGGCGAGCTCGTCCTGCTGCTGCTGTTGGTGCCGGTGCTGCGCTGCAGATACTGACCACGCAGAGGGCAGATCAGCGGGAGGGGCAGGGATGAAACTGTTCCCCTCTTTCCTACGTTCAGAGTTTACAGACGCACGCGCACTTTGAACATCTACATTTGTCGACATCGAGTGAGTCTCTCCGTCCTCCGTGCGCGCTGGCGTGCACTGAAGGTGCTGAAAGCGCTCCAGAGAGGTGGACGCGGAGACTTGCGCAGCTTCGATGAACGACATGTACGTCGTGGTCGTCGTCGACTCTCGTGAGGCAGGGGAGCTAGACTGAATCTGTGGCATCTTCTCCTCTTCGTGCAGCTGCCCTTCTCGTTGCTGAGCGAAGGCTTGCAGTGCGGGCATCAGGTAGTGCGGGGCGGATTTGTTCAGGGTGGCCACGGAGTCCGCTTCGGGCGTCTTCGGGGTACGACGCGTGGCACGCGCCATGGCGGCAACAACACTTGGCGCCTTGCACCAGATTTGGCTGCACTTCATTGCACGAAGGCCAGGGGTAATATTATAGTGATTCAAGTTCTTTTTTTCTTCAGCGGTCAAAGTAAATAGGAAGAGAATGGGAACAGCACGCGTTCAATGCTTCGTTCACGGAGATGAAGGATGACAAGAGAAGCAGGGGCTGCAGCGATGGTGAGGAAGAGAAAGAGGTGCAAATTAAACGCAGCTTTTTTTTTCGGTAAAAGCTTGTATTTAAGCATTGACGAGCCTTCTAAACTACGTGCTCCAAGACAAACAATCGTCTACAAATCCTGAGGGCATTTCACATCGACAGCAACGTTCACCAACAGTTAAATAACCCTCATTGCACTAAATGCTCCGCACTTCACTTTCTTCTCTTCTTTACGCTTAGGACATAGCTCGCACTTCTTAGATTCGGCCAAGTCTTGAGAGCATGGTAGATCTCGACTCATTAGATGCGTACAGAATCGGTATCCTTCCCAGTAAAGAAGGAGAGATCGTCTTTTCGTCAAGCGACTTTTTATGCTTTTCTTTTTAAAGTGCGAACAAAACAACGTATTTCTCAAGTCTTTCTTTCTCTTTCTCCGAGAAAAAATAATTAACAGGATTGACGTTATCACGCTCCGTGAAAAGTAGTAGTACACTGTTTTTTTTCTTAGGTTTTCTCTGATCATTGAGAGAGAGCCAGGACGAGGAATGACACCTTTCTCCAAAAAAAGAAAAAAACAATATCTCTACTGACACCAACGAGTCTGTGATAAATGACCAGTAAGGATTTAAAAAGACTTTTTTTCGTCAGAAAAAAAAAGAGGAAAGAAAACGTAACATAATTAGTTAGGTCTCTGTCAAATCAAGCACGTGCTACCGTTTGTCTGAAACTCTCGGATGTAGTCACTGCTGCGTTAGATTTTGCCGAGATACAAAAAACACAAATGAATAATAAAAAAAAAATCGTTACCAAGGAGACCAGAAAGTTCCGGGTGTTGACTCGCAAATCTTTTGTGGCTCTTTGTGCGAGCGCTCTAAAAGATGGAGCCTCCGCCCATTTTGCTATTCCAGCTATTTTTTTTTCTACCGACTTTATACATTTTCCGTTCGTTTACTCCTTGCCCTGGCGCAGCTTGGACTCCTTCTTCAGGCGGCCGTGGTCGCCGTTGAGGAACGCAAAACGGGTGATGATCTCCGTGAAGATCTGAAAGTCGATGATCTTGTTCACAACACGGAAGGCGGCGCAGGTCGTGCCCTGGTCCCACACGGTCAGGCGGCCGGCAGAGGCGAAGATTTGATCGGCGATGTTCATCGGCGACGCCGCGGCCTTCTGGGCCGTCTTAAGCGAGCTCAGCGCCGGGCCCTCGTTCTTGTAAAAGTTCGTGTTGACCGGCGAAGGGTGGATGACGACGACGTCGATGCCGACATCGTGGTTCTCGGCGGCGATGGTGGTGGCGAAGTTCGTGAGGAAGGCCTTCGAGGGGCTGTACAGGGTCGCGGTCGGGCCCGGCAGGTAGCAGGAGGCGGACGAGGTGAAGGTGATGAGACCCTTCGCCTTGCGGGCGATCATCTTGCGCAGGAAGTGGTGGGTGATGGGGACGGCGCAGCCGGCGTTGCACTCGAGGTTGCAGCGCAGGCGCTCCAGGTCGGTGTCGGCGAAGAGGCCAGTGCTGATGTAGCCCGCGTTGTTGAAGAGCAGGTTGATCTCGAGATCCTCCGTCTTGGCCTTGATGTCGGCCATGTAGGCGTAGTCCTTGGCGGCGAGGTTGACGCCGACCTTGCGGAACTCGACGCGGGGGTACTTCTTCTGCAGCTCCTGGAAGGTGTCTTCCAGCATCTTGTCATCGAGGGCGACGAGAACGACGCTGATGCCCTGGCCGGCCAGCTTCTCGGCAATCGCCTTACCGATGCCGCTGCTGCTGCCGGTGACGAGGCCCCACTTCGCCTTGTACTTCTTCGCGAGGTCCTGCGGGAAGCGGAGGGCCAGCTGCTCGACCGCGATCGCGATCAGGTAGGTGAGGATGCTGAGGATGCCGATCCAT
Source organism: Crithidia mellificae (assembly GCA_002216565.1). Lineage (NCBI taxonomy): Eukaryota > Euglenozoa > Kinetoplastea > Trypanosomatida > Trypanosomatidae > Crithidia > Crithidia mellificae. The sequence goes on along the minus strand of MDUD01003740.1, from coordinate 14,458 downwards.
CCGCAGATGTAGCAGAAGATGGCCCAAATCCACGTGTCAATGTAGATCATTTTTGCGGTTTATGTTGGTATTTTGGTGTGTTGTTTACGTTGAGGGGGCGCTTCAACAGCTAACAAAACGGGAAAGAGAATGAAATAAAAGTAGTTGAATGAAAAAACAAAGACAATAGAAGATAAAAAGGTGAAATGCCGGCAAAGATGAACAGATTTCGATGAAGGAAAGCTGAAGAGTCAAGGAATTGTCAGTGATAAGCAGAAACAAAAAAAATAGTTGCGAGAAAGATATTCACATGCGAGGGGAAGAGAAGAAAGTGAAGGTGGAGAGAGAAGGAGTGCAAGTCGATCCGGGAACCTGTGAGTTTTGGATATCTGGAGCATGTCCTGCGCAACTATTCCATCTGGAGAAGTAGCTTCTAATCACGACATGCAAATCCACTTACTCAAAAATAGGGGTGGAAAAGTAGAGAGAAAGATTTTCCTTCACTGCGAAGACAGTAAGACTATGAAAGCGCGTCACCTGAATATATTTTTTGTGTTTCTGCAGGCCCCTTTTTTCTTCTCCTTTACAAATGTGACCCATGCTTTTAAGACAATTGTGCGAATGACAAAATATGAATAAGAAAACTAGCACAACAGCAGTAGAAAAGGTAGGCTTGTAAAGCAGAAGCTCGTGTAGCTTAGAATTGGAACACGAAGCGATTATGTGAAGCAGGTAAAGACTTGATTAAAAGCATGGAGGGAAGCAAGAGCGGAGTGTAGCGAAGCTGAGTAAAAATCCACAGATAACACATCTGACACAAAAAGAGAGCCTCTTAAAAGAACCACTCAAAGGAGAAAAATCAAGGTATATTCTTGTCTACGATCTAACCGGCGAGTGAGCAGCGCACAAAGAGGCTGGAGCGCGGGGCTTCACCAGCGCCGCCTACAGCATCCCGTGCGTCTCGCTTCGACACTGAGGCGGGGTAGCGAAGCTGAAAGGCGAAAAGGTCCGCTGGCTGCTGATTAGCGGCCGCCTCGGCAGCGGCCCCTCTTCCCTTGCCATGCTGCACCTGCCAAAGCTCGCGCCGTGGCAGATAGCGCGCCGCGGACGTCTCGACATCGCTGCGGGCAACGAAAAGAGTGGCCCCTGACTCGTGCACCAGCTGCGACGGCAGACAAATAGAAAACGCAAAGGGGTAGCCAACGCGCGGCAGCAGAGTCTTGTCGCTGTGGTAGAAGAGCACCTGCTGTAGACCGCAACCGAAGACGTGCATCGTGCCGGAGCTGGTGAGGCAGACAACGATGTCGTGCAACGCCTCCAGGTAGAGCTGAAACTGTCGATTCGGCAGATCCATGGAGTTGACCACGCCGCTATCGCTGCTGCTGCCGCACCGCTTGTGGGCCACCAAACCCCCGTCTCCACTCGCCATAGGATGACCGTCGTGGTCGTTGTGCGTGAAATGCAGCCCATGGCGTCCACCTGGCTGTGGAATGGGGGCGATGGCGAGGGACACGGTGTCCACCACGGCGGGCAGCCGACCACGGTCAAGGCTCAATCGCTCGTGAATGATGTCATCCCCTACGAAGTCGAGCACGCGAAGGCGCATGCCCTGGTTGCTCATCGTGACAGCGCTGCGGCCATCTTCGCTGATGGCCACGGCCCGCAGCGGGGCTTGGTGAAGAACGCGATCCACGATACGGTGGGTGTCGCCAGAGGCGTAGGAGGCGGCGTGGGTGTCGCCGCGCCTGCCGCCAACCGCGCTCAAGGCGGAGCTCGATGCCACGTCGTACGCCGTGGCGGTGAGCGTCGACTTCTTCAGCGTCAGCAGGCGCACCTCGCCTTTCCTTTCGCCAGGCAGCAGGACACGCAGGCGCTGCACCATCATGCCCGCCCCATTCGACGACGTGAAGGCGGCCGCGATGGCGATCATGTCCGTCAGATACGCGTTGCTGCTCGGGGGGTAAATGGGGAGTGTGTAGAGGGGCTGCAGGCGGTGATCAAAGACGTAAAGCGTGTGCGAGCCTGCTATCTTTGGGTCGCCGGAGGTGGCCGCAACGACGACGTGCGGGTTAAACTGCAGCGCCGCCAGAGTTGCAGGGCATTCCACAAAGGCGAGCACAGCGGCGATGGACGGCGGCGGGGCGATGGCGTTGACGAAGGCAGAGCTACGCCAGTTTTCGTACCACTGCGCGACGGCGGCATCCTCCTCCGCAGGCCATGGACGGGCAGCACGCGGACGCGGCGACGGACGTTCGAGAGAGCCTGCGCCAGTTGCGGCCACACTTGTCGTTCCTACGGTGTTCGCCGTAGTCTTTGTAGGGACGGTGGTGTTGGTGTAGAAACTCGATAGAGGTGTCTGGCTAAGGTCTGCTAGCTGCAGCCGAGTCGCGGCGGTGCGGCGCTGCACCCCTGCGAAGGCCACCACGCTGCATTGCTTGTAGAGACTGAGGTGGCCGACGCCGCCGAAGACGGCACACCGACACACCTCCTGCAAGGCGGCTCGCTCGGTGGTGTCAGGGGTGCTGGCAGGGGCGAGGAAAGGCAACGGGGATGCGGCTGCTGCGTCTGGACCGCTGAGTTGGCTGACGACGGGCTCCGTGCTGTAGAGAAGAAGGCCATCTGGGGTGCCGATGCCGAGGTTGCGACCAGAGGCCGACCAGGCCACGCAGGTCACCGTGTGGAAGTCGTAGTGGATGGAGGTGGAAGCTGGGGCTAGGGTATTATGCTGACTCTTCGCTGGTTGTGAGACCGCAGGCGGCCTTTTGGGAGGGACATGAAGGGTAGACATCATTCAAACAATAATAAAAAAATTAAATGATTTGCACGGCGTATTTGTGCGAATGTGTGTGTGTGTGTGTGTGCAGAATACCGTTCTAAAAAGAAAATCTATCAGAGGAAGACGGTGCGTTTGCGCGCCAGTATAGTGAATGCGATGCTGATGGGATAATCAAGCAACATAAAAAGGCTTATCAGAGCAAAAGTTACGTCAATTATATGCCAAATAATTAGTCAGAAGAAGCAGAGAAGAGAAAATGTTTACCCTTGTTTAGCGAATGTAGCTGAAGCATTTTTTCATTAAACGTGAAGTTGACAACTTGAAACTATCAAAGGTGCAAGAAGCAACACTTATTTGAACTTCTTCTCTAATACATGTGCCACCATCATCGAAGGGAGAGAGTTTGTTGCACTCAACGCGCTAAGCCTGCCAGGACTCTGGAAATTCAAGAACCTGGACAGAAAAAAAAAAGGGCATCTTCTTTTTAATTTTGCGTTTACTTAAAAAAGTAATGTGATCAACAAAATGTGTAAGCAATTCAGCGAATTTCAACAATTTACCGCACAGAGAACGACTGGCGAATGTTCTCCTCGCGGTTCGACATACGCCGGACAGCGTCGCTGCAGCCTTTGCGTGCCTGCCCGTGCACCGTGGCGGCGGAGGCCGCGCTGCCGGACGTCGTCGCGGCTGTCGAGGTCGACTGCTGACGAGCGGCGTGTCGCCGATCGAGGGCCGCTTTCAAAGATGAGTGTTCGTGAACCGCCGCAAGACCGTAACGACGGAGACGGGCATGCTCCGAGGAAGGCGACAGGACCCGCACCGCGGCAAGGTCTAGCTCGGGCTGGACGATGTTTCTCTTTCCGTGTTGCTGTTGCCACCAATGGAGAAGGTGTGCGTAGTAGGCCAGCCGGGCTGACGAGTCCACGCAGAGAGACCCGATCGAGAGCCACGGCGGAGGCACAGGCGATGATGTTGATGCCGATGGTGACGATGATGGTTTTAGCGTCGACGCGGACGGCGCGACAGGGCGGAACATGGCTTGCCGAAATTGCACCGCTTGACACAAAAGGTCCCACTCCTGAGTAGGGGAGAGTACGCGTACCCGCTGCAGCTGCGGTGCCGCCTTCGGTGCATCGCACTGCAACTGCAAGAGCTGGTCAATTGACTGGAGAAGGGCCTGCCGTGCCTGGCGCTCCTGCAACGAGAGCGAAGGCAGCACCTTACGCGCGGCCCCGGCGGGCGGCGCGGCGTTTGTGGAGACAGACGAGGGCCGCCAGTAGGCGCTTTGTTTAACCTCCCAAAGCGCAGAGAAAGGCAGAAGGACGGTGTGCGCGTCAGAAGTCGGATTCCTTGGTGAAGGGGCTGCGCTGCTGGTGGCTGATGCGCGAATGTCCTCCATCCACAAACGCAGATACCGGCCACCGAGCAGCGGCTCGGTCAAGAAATCGCTCGTGCACAGCTCTGTCGAGGCTGCGACTTGATCTTGCGCGGGCGTGGTCGACAGTGACGAGGTGTCGAGCGCACTTGTAGCATGCCACCACCAACGGTAATGGGAGTCCGACTGATCAGGACGCACCTGTACTTCCGACCAGTGACGCGCAAAGAGGCTGCTCCATAGGGCGGCGTCAATCGAAAGCTTTGTCTGCTGTTGCTGTTGATGGTGAAGTTGCAGGTTGCTCTCCGAAGTGGAAGCGTTGGCCGGTTTCTGCAACGCTGCGTTCAAGGTTTTGCGGAGACCCACGTACAAAGTAAACCAGTCGCCGTACGGGACTTGGGTGACGTCGCGGTGCGGGGCAGCGAGGAGGCGAGAGGAGAACACATTGAATGCGGGATCCGCAGCGGTGTTGGAGTTGGGAGTAGGAGCGGCAAAGCGACAGGAAAACACCAACGGGGTGGTGGCGCTTTTGCAGAAAGAAGACGTGTGAGTCGCAGGAGTTGGTCCTCTCCTGATCACGGAGGAAGAGGTCCGAAAAGAGCTCATTAGCAAAATTAAAAAAAAAATGCAGTGACTCTGAGAATGGAATGCTGACGCAGAAAACAAGTAGGTCAAATTAATGCATAAAATAACAACCACAGCGTGCAAAATACTGACATGGAAGACGATGAGGAAATATGAGAGTGGGAGAAGTTGAATACAAAACGTCTAACTTTAAGAATTTGTCAGTATCGACGTCGAAGCGTGTCTGTGAAAAGCCGTCTCCCTTGTTCAAGTCCATTTCGTTGCTAGCACAAGGAAGATACTACATAGAATTCACCATTTGTTCACCAATCTAAACGCTGAAAGCAGAAGAGACAGTTGCAATTGACAGACATGGCGTGCCAGTGTTTTGTCTATCTTATTATAATTGTTAATTTTGCAGCTGCGCAAGTGTGTATGAATTGCGTTAAAAAAGACCCAGAAAAAAAAAACAAAAGTGTGACAGCTTCGGCTACAAGACAAAAAAAAAGGAGAATCAGGGAAGCGCACAAATTTTTTTTTTCCTCTGCTGGCACAATTTCCTTCATCAACTGTGTGAGGGGAGGAGAAAAAGCAAAACGACGTCTGCGTGAACGCTCTGCCACCTTTTAAATCAAGGAGTGTATTTGGATATAAGGAAGTGAGAAAATGAGAAACGTCCAAACAACAGGAGAATTTCTCAAATAAATGAGAGAAAAAGTAAATAAGATGGTATAGGTTGTGAAGCCAGAGTATTAAAGGTTGTCAATGGCGGAGAGAATAAAAAGCCCTCTTCGGAACATTCAGCACCGAAAACAAATAATATCTGATAAAGGTAGAAGTAGTTAGCTTAACTTCAAGAAATGCGGAGAGGTCCATAAACGATATATACTGTTGTAGGTTTCTCTCGTATTCAGTGCCAAAAAGCGGAAGCATCCCCACTAAATAAGTTTCTCCTTTTCACTTCAGGTACTGCGCCTTCTCAAGATGCAAACTCAGAGAGTTTTAGAGAAGTCAATGAGTCTTTCTCTTCCTTCCGTTCCACGTTTAATACTTGGCCGGGGCCGCCAAGGCTGCCTTGATGGAGTTGCGGATTTCCTCCACCGCCGCTTTGCGGTCCTTCGCGCGGAAGACGGAGGTACCGGCGATGAGGATGTTCGCGCCGGCGTCCGCCGACAGCTCCGCCGTGCCGTGCGCCACGCCGCCGTCGACGCCGATGTTCAGCTTCGGAAAGTTGCGGCGCAGCTCCGAGATGAAGCTGAGGCGTTCCTTCATGAACGACTGCCCACCGAAGCCCGGCTCGACGGTCATGACAAGGACCATGTCCACGTGGTGGTCCTCAATCAACTCGCGCAGCTCGGGGGTGAGGTTGGTGGCGGGCTTGATGGCGACGCCCACCTGCAGGCCGTGGGAGCGGATTAGCTTGCACACCCGCTTGCTGTCGTCCGTGGCCTCGATGTGGAAGACGTAGGACGAGGCACCCGCCTTGGCCATTTCGGGCACCCACTTCTCCGGCTCGCTGACCATGCAGTGCACGTCGAGGAAGGCGTTGGGAAATCGAGCACGCAGGGAGGCGACGACGCCAGGGCCGATGCTGATGTTTGGTACCATGTGTCCGTCCATCACATCCACGTGAATCCACTCCACCGCACCGCCGGCGGGGGAAAGAACGTTCTCCACTTCCTCGCCGAGGCGGCAGAAGTCCGCGGCGAGGATGGAGGGGTCGACGATGGCCTGCAGCGGGGCATCCGGCCGCTCCACCGTGTTCAGCCACGTCGACTTATCCTGGTGGTTGTAGTGATTGAACATTATGCCGTGATTTGTGTATATATTAATATTGTTTTTTCTTTGTTTTGGACTTTTCGCTCCTGTAGAGAGAAAATGGTACTTCAAAAAAAAAAAGGAAAAGTGCTTTAAATTTAAGAGTGGGATTGTGTTTTGTAGTTTATTTGTTATATCCAAGAGAAAGGTGTAAGAGATAGATATAATGAAAGGATCTTTAGTCAAATAAAAAAACGGCAGTGGGCAAGCATTTAAAATTTTAAAAAAGAAAAGTAATACAAAAGATGAAGAAAGAGGACAGAAGAGTTGCGAAAGTTATACACACTGGAGAGAAGGTAGCAGTTACCTTTCAAAAAGCAATTCTATGCACAGGGGAAGCGAATGCGCTCGTTGCTACATGTGACAGCAATGGAAAAGGATCACAACCACAAGTTCAAACTAACTACAGTAACTTACTCCGACACAAAAAAGCAAAGGGACAATGTTATTTTGCAGATTGGCTACAATTTTGGCAGATCTCTTCTCGTGTCCAAAGATTAAGATTTAATTTGCAAAGGGTTTTCTTTTGAGCTCCTTAATAAAATTTATACAGTACTAAATGTGGGGAAGCAAGAACAGTCGCATCAATTTACGACCCAAAACAAACAGATAGTCAATATTAACACGAACACTCACAACGGCAACAGCCTACGTTGCTCACACAACACTCTCTTCCATGTATCCAAAACAAATGCACCTCTCTTCCTTCTCCGTTAAATACTGCAACACCTTTTGAGTTAAAAATATGTTTTATAATTCTCAGGTGAGAAGCCAGCAGCAAAAATGAGAGGTCGCGTTGAACTCAATAAAATCGAACGATGACAAAAAGAAGACGAAGAAAAAGAAGACAAGAGCGCTGCCTCAAAAAGAGAAAGGGAGAATATGTCAGGAAGAAAAAGATATAAAGAAAACTAAATTTGTTAATCACTGAGCGAAAGGGGGATACAAGGAATCGATATGACCATAAACAGACAATCCAAGACGGTGACGTCCCGTAACAAGCAGCCTTCACTTTTGCGCAAAAAGAATCAGGACAGACTCTTCTTTCAAGTCTGAAGCATCTTCCGCTTTTAGCAAGATCCTGCAACGCTGCGAACGCGCAGACGTAGGCTTTAAGGGGGGAGGGGGACTGCTCTTTAAGAAAAAGAAAGAACTCCTCTCAGAGTGCTCTGTCTAGACAATTAATTGATCATGAAAAAAGAAAAATGAATAAAGCATTTGCTGGTTTTTGGCTACGTCGTTGAAGAGGGTCGCGCATCAGAAAACAGAGATGAAGAAGCGCGTGGGGAGAGGAAAAGATTTCTGAGAGCTTTCTGGGGAAAAAAAGGGATCATAAGGGAAAAGCACACAGTTCGTCAAGGTGACGAGCAGACGTGATACGTGCAAATGTGCGATTTTTCGTAACTGATAGTGTGGCAACAATATAAAGAGATCAGGAAAGCAAACAAACTGAAAAAGGCATGTTTACGTAGCGTCAACAACAAGCGCGTTCTTGTCTCAGAAAAATAGCGACCTTTTAAACCAGATACCAGTTGAGAAAAGTAAAAACAAAAACAAAACACGAAACGAAACATTTGCTTTCTGCACTCATGGGTATTGAGAGAGGAGAAATACGCAGTGTAGGGAAGAGGAAAAAAAGAAAGCTAAGAAAAGTCAAGAGAACAATTACGTAAGCCAAAAGAAAAAGGAGAAACGGACAGAAAAATCAAAAATTTAGAACGTGCGCGAATTGTTATTCCTTTTCTCTATCGTTCCCACAGTACAAGACAAAACAAAAAAAATGTAGGGAGTGAAAATGCATCGAGGCATTAGCTAACGACGCTGAGCACCATCGTCGTCGCTGGGCACGTTCTGGACACTGCTGTTCAAACTGTGTAACGACGGGGATTGACGTTCGAGGCGGTAGGTCGCCTCTGCGGTGCGGGCCGCCGGCGCGGTGGGTTGCGGGGCGGCGTACGGAGCTCCGCCACGGTGCGGCACACGACGGCGGCCGCGACTGCCACTGCTGCTGGAGCTGCGACTGCTGCTCGCGCTGCTGCTGTGCACGCTCGTAATGCCGTTCTGGGTCCCGTTGTGCAGTACCGCCGGCACCGTCCGTTCATCCTCCTCCTCCCCTGCATGGTGCGCCGCTGCTACTGGTGCGGCTGCCGGCGGGTCGGGGTGGTGGTGCTGATGATGGGGCTGGTCCTTCGAGGCGACTTCGGCAGGCTGGATGATGGAGACATGCTTGTGTGCGGCGTCGCTGTTGCTCACCGCGGGCGGCACCAGGGTCAGCTCCTCCGCCTCCGCCTCCTCCCGCGTCGCGGGGGCCGTCGCTGCGGTGAGGCCGGGGTGCACCGCTGGAGAGGAGGTCAGCGAGGCGGCCGCGTGCAGCCGACGCTCCGCCTCCGTCGCCTCCCCCTCGCCGCGCAGCAGGCCGCGGTCCTCAGTCGGCGAGACGCCCTTGCCGTCCGCGCCGCTCTGCCCGTTGGGGCCGGCACCACCGTTGTTGCTCTGATCGTCGTTGTCGAAGTTAGCGCCGCCCCACATGGGCTTCGGCCGGGTGGCGCGCTGCATGTGCTCAAGGCTGGTCGTTGGAGAGGTGGCGGTGTGGGCGGCGAAGCTGCTGTTGTTGCGCTGCAGCTCTTCAAGGCAGTCGTACAGCCGCTTCTCCACCTCCAGCTCCGAGACGCGCTGCTGCTCGATGAGGGGCTTGTTCTTCTTGTTCTCGAGGTAGCCGCAGACAATTGTAATGACGACGGTGAGCACCGTAGAAAAGATGAGGAGGCTCTGGTAGCCGCCCACCATCGCCAGGGAGCAGAGAAGCAGCAGACAGAGGACAAAGATGTTGAAGCTGTTGGGGCCGAGAAGGCGACCAATCTTGTTGCCCACGAACACACCAGCGAAGCCGAAGACAATGACGTCGATCAGCAGTGGCGCCATGTTCCACTTGAAAGAGCCCTGCCCAACCGCCATGAAGAATCGGATGATGTTGCTCGGAATAGACTGGGCACTGAAGTTGACACGGACAATGTAGTTCGGCGCATCGTAGAGGAGAATGAAAATAATCTGCGGCGGCGCGTTCACACCGGTAAGGGAGGCCATGATACCTGCAATGGAGGCGGCCACGGCGGCACCAATCTTGGTGCTCATCTTGATCTTGCCGTTCGCGTCCATGTTACGGTTAATACGCACGCGGGTGTACGTCATCGTACGCGAGGGCGAAATCTTCGACGGGGTCAGCGGCGGCACGTTCTCCTCGTTCAGGTGCGGCTCCTGCGTCTCCGGCGCCACAAACACCTCACCACCGATGGTACTAAGAAAGGCCTCGGTGGTGTCCGCCGGCAGACCGGTGCGGGCGTCAATCATGTGCTCCTGCGTGTTCTCCGCAATCACCGTCGAGCCGTTCATCTCGACATGGTGGTCGGGGATGGAAGGGCGGCTGGCGAAGGAGGCGAACATGTTCGGCTGGCTCACGATGGGGCCAGACAGGCTCTGCTGGGGAGGGGGGTGCAGGGCAAAGATGCTATTGTTCGGCACGTTGTGCGAGAAGCTGGAGTGCAGATTGACGATGCTGGTGTTGAGGCTCTGCTGCGCCTCTTCCGCAAGGGCATCCGCCTCCACGACCAGCTTCACGTGGCGCGACTTCAGCTCCTCCACCTGGCGCGACTTGCGCCACCTGCGGTAGATGATGATGCACACGTAGACAATGGCAAACATGAAGCTGGTGATGCCAAGGACTTTTTTCAAAACGGCCGCGTCAAGCATCTTGAAGAGCAGCACACCGATGATGGAAAGAATCGTGCTGGGGACGGCCATCATGATCGTCATGCTCTTGGAAAAGATGCTGTCGTTAAGGCCGAGGTAGACCACCAAGGGGGACATGAAGAGCAGGCGGATGTACATAATTAACGCCACCGCGCGCACCGGTTCTTTGCCGAGCGGGGTCTCATTGAACAAATGAGGCCACAGGCCGCAGGCAAGAAACCACAGCACCTGCATAAAGATGGCATCTCCGATACCGGCCACACCCTGAATGATACTCGAGACGAAATTGAACACACCAAGTGTGATGTAAACGGTGATAGGGGTGTCCATTATGAACGTGCCTCCTATGCCTACGAAGTGATGGTGAAGCTGGTCACGAATTTTTTTGTTTCTGCTCCTTTTAAATTTCACAGATAGTCAAACAGAACAGGCTTTACGTGCGTGGGTGTGTGTATGTAAGTATGTGCGTGTGCGTGGGACTAGCGGAGCACAGCAAGAAGAGCACAGGCTGTTGCGCTGTTTTAAAAACAGAACAAAAAATAGAACTGTTGCGGTCACCGAGAGAGCAAGATCCCACAGCACAGATGTGTGTGTAGATGATGAAATCGAATAAACAAGAAGTGCGCAGGGGAAGTAAGAAGAAATGGATTACAGGGCAAAGGGCGTAGGAGAACTGGGTGCGATGTGCGAAGGACGCCAGCGCTCAAATTTAGGGAAGACACAGAAGTTTTTTCTTTTGCGATCAAGTAACAAAGGTTATAATAAACAGCTGCTTTTTTTTTGCTGATCTACGGAATTATTAGTGTGCCGCGAAATGAGTGGCTGGTTGAATATTCTCTCAGCTTGTTTTGGCAAATACTGAAAAAAAAAAAGGCGTAAGTTAGAAGCGCAGAGCTCAACGTTTAAAATTATAAATAGTGACGACAACAACAGCAACAACAACATGAAGCGACATTCAAATTAGTTAAAAAGAGACACCTAGCCTGTTGTTCACTTCAACAGAGAAGCCCAATGCTGCTATGCGTTCTCCAGTAGCACCAGTGATTCTTCTGCAAGATAGACATTACGGCAGTAGTCCCACCGGGCTTTAACAAACTCTTCTAGACGACCCACTGCCTCCAGCAGCGTCAGCGGATCCGAAGCGGACACAAGAGCACGCTGTACTGCCATAACCTGGCCTGCATTTTGACGTTCATGGCTGCCCAGGTCATGTAAAGAAAGCAGCGTGGCGTCATCCGACTTTAGCTGCCCTTCACGTGTGAGGAGCGCGGCGAGGTAGTCCGCCAAGACTGTTGCGCCAACGGACGCACTAGACGCGCTCAGTAGCGAACCGCGCATGTCTTTGCGCAAGGCCAGCGTAACTTCCTGCAACACACTGCCCATCTTCATTACACACGCCACAAGACCGTAAACGGCTACAGACAGCTGCGCAGGAGTCAGCAGAAAGCTGTTCTCAGATGCACTCTTTTTGTGGGAGCTTCCCTCGGATGCAGAGACGCCCTTCTGCGCCTCCACCACGGCCGCTTTCGCCTTCAGCTGTTCCACCTTCTGCGGCCAGGATTGTTGAGAAATGCGCGACACCACCGCCAGCAGCTCCTCCTCATCGCGCTGATGTTGGGCGACGAGGTGGTGCACTGTGGACACCGGGAAGGCAGCGAGAACACCTAGCGGAGCCGCTGCTGCTGGCGTCGTCGCGTGAACGCATCCGCGGTGACTCGTGTGACGATGGGAAGTCTGCATAGTTTCTTCAGAGCTAAAGAGAGTTACCTTTGCACCTGAAAAATCTGCGTCAGATAGCGTGTTGTTGAGTGTCGCAATTAGCTGGTCGTCACTATCCTCTGCCGTGTGAAGGAAAGATAATGACGGGGTTGCAAAGCATTGCTCACGTCTACGCGCAGCACCAGCTAAGGTGGCTTTCTGGGTCATGATGTTCTCTAGAGCGGAAAGGTGAGTGTAGAGGGTAGGGAGAAGGTTTTGAGCTTCGCGAAAGGTCTGCACCGCTTCTGAAGCACTCTTGTGAAGCTTACTCGTCATTTGGTCGAAATCCACAATTCTTTTTTGACTTTGCTTTATTCAAAATGAGGTAGAAGGTGTGTGAGTTGTAGTGAGGAAGAGAAAAGTGTCAGGATCAGAAAAAGAAGAGTATGGAAAAAAAAATAGGGAAAGACAGTCATCATCAACGGAGGGGAAGTTTTTGATCAAAACAAAATTAAATGGCTTTAAATACATCGGCAAAGCACTTCCCTTCAGGAAGCTTCCGACGATGAGGAAGAGAAACTAGGTCTTCACCCTCAAGAGGAAGCAATCTATTGGAAATCTCCGTGTTTAGAGGAGAAGAAGCAGCTTCTTTGGCAGTGAAAGGTGGTTCGATGTGCCTTCTTACTAAATATATAGTAATTTTTAGGGTTTGAAGGCTATAATGGCGCGGCTAGCATGGTGAGAAGCTTGAGATATAATCTTTCGCTTTTTAAAACTTAGGCAATTACAAAATTCAAGTATCGTTCGCTCGTATCATTAAAAGAAAAAAGAAAGACAAGTAAAGTTAAGTAAAAAAATTTGGCTACAGCAGTTATCGTTTTCGACGTTTTTGCGAGGCTTCCAATCAGGAAAGACGGCAGTGACAGCGTGTGACAACAGAACAAGCACGACACTTGCTACCACTGGGTCTGTCTTGAAAGATCGAACCCGAATGCTAATATAAAGAAAAGTAAAAAGAATTTTATACAGTTTGTGTGATTGCAAAATAAAAAAAAAAGAGTAACAAAACAGAAATGAACAAAGAATCACACAGAGAGGTTAAGATGCAGGTCTCGTCAACGCATAAGACGACCTTTGTTTACATTCAAGCCGATGGGCAAAAATAGAAAGAAGGAAAAAAAAAATAGACGTTCAAACTTTTAAGCGGTAATTATGCCAAGTTATCCCTCTTGCTAGTAAGACGGCCTCTGACAGAAAGTCTCAGTTCTCTTTGAGTTTCAAAGCAGGCCACTAAATGTTAAATGAAAAACAGGTCTCCCACCTTTTGTAAACAGACATGTAAAATTAAAAAATCACAAAAAACTTATTTTTCCGTGAAGCGCGCAAGCTCAGCATCCACCGGCGCAGCCCCGTCGATCTCCTCGTCCTGCAAGTCCACCCAGCGCTTCACCTCCTCAGCGTTCAGTCCGCGCTTCTCGCTGCCCGCCTTTCGCTTCGGTGCTTGCAGTGCAGCGCCAGAGAGGTCACCGGCAGCTGGGACGCTGACCACCATGGACCGACCTCGAGGTGCGTTGTTGTGTTCCGTTTTTGTGGAGCCTCTCGCGGAGGGTGCGTCGATGTCTTTGAAGAGCGACGGCGGGCGGCGCTGCTCGGCGCGGCGGATGCGGCTGGAGGTGCGGCTGCTGCTCCCACCGGCGGAAGCACTTGCGGTGTCGGCCAGAGTGGAGCTGCTGGCGTTCATCGAGCGGCCAAACTCCCGCGTGTTGTTCGACAGTGCCGGGGAGGGCGGCGTGACCGTGGCGTCTTGTGTTGACTGACGCGGCAGCGGAGTGGGGAAAGACACTGGGTGGTTGTCCGTATCGCCGGAACGGGGCGGGTGGGCAGCGGCAACGGTGTGAGAAGGAGCGGCCGTGACGCGCCTTGCCGTGGCTTCGATAGCCGCACCGTTCTCGTTCGCGCCGGACATTTCGGCGGTGCGACGCTCTTCCAGTTCCTCCTCCATCTCGACTTGCAGCTTCACTTTCGCAGCTGTCTGGCGGTACTCGTAGACTGCAGAGCCAACGGTGATGAGAAAGACAATCACCGTGAAGCTCACCAGCACGGCAACGCTTTCCGTCACCATCACCAGTGAAGAAAGCAGCAGCAGCACCAAGACGAAGATGCTGTAGCTATTTGGACCCAGCAGCTTGCCGAGCTTCACACCTAAGAAAATTCCAATGTACCCGGTAATCACCGATGTTACAAAGAGCGGGATCATTTCTCGCGTAAAGAGCCCGGTGGAGCAGGCGTAGATGAACCGCAGGGCAGCACTGGGGATGGACTGCATCGCAAAGTTCACCCGCATGATGTACTGCGGGACATCCATGAGCAGAACAAAAATAATCTGCGGCGGCCCACCCACGCCTGTGAGAGAACCCATGATGCCCGAGAGGAGAGCCGCAATGGACGCCCCCACCTTGGTGGACAGCTTGATCTTGCCGTTCTCGTCGAGGTTGCGGTTG
>MDUD01003724.1:0-13166 GCA_002216565.1 Crithidia mellificae | reverse complement strand
CAAACCTGAAGATATATTTGTATTTGTATCGCGATGTCCACGCAACCCAACTTGGACTTCTACGCTCACGTCCCGACGCGGCGCGAGGCCGCCCACGTGCGACTTGCAGAGCTGCGCAATCCAATGTACGCGTGGCGCGGCGACGCAGCGGAGTCCGTCTTTGATCCTGACACGGGTGCGCGCCGGCCTCAACAGCGTCTCTACACACCCCAGCCCACCCAGCACCCTGTAAGAAACCACCTTTCCCCCCATCGATCCAGTCACCACAGTGGCGTGGAGGACAGCAGCGGCAGCACCAACCTTCACAGTCGAGGTAAGGTGGAATACGCAGCAGCGTCTGGCCGGGGCAGAAAGTTAGAAGTTGACGCAACGGACGTTGGCACAATTTGGGATGCCGCGGCGAGCCCGGCGGGAGACCGGCGGCGGTGGTGGCGGCAGACGAACTTCACTTTTAGCGCGGATTACTTCGGCACCCGCGGCACTGAAGCCGCAGGCCCGCTCGCCGAGTTTGCTGGCCACAGCAACGCGCACGCCAGTGACACTTTCCATCACGATGGCGTCAGCAGTGGTGGCAACGTCGGTGTGTACAAGCCGTATTTCCACGACACGATCGTGCTGTGCAAGCCGGCTCCGCCACGCGCCAGAACTGCTGGCAGCCCGTCCACGCAGCTTTCCGCGCATCAGCGCAACAGCGGTGGATCGGCGCCGCAGCGCCGCCGCAGCGCACAAAGCGGAGTCGTCCTCGCGGTAACGTGTAACGCGGCAGAGGCGCGCGCGCGGGAACTGCAGGCGGCGGAAGATGCCAAGAGCGGCGAGCTCCTGAGTCTCTCTTCCCTCTCCCCCGTGCCGCGCATGCCGGCCTCGAAGAAGAGCGTCGGCTACACGTTTGCGCCGTCGCCGACGCACTGCTTTGATGAGGCGGCAGACGCGCTCTCCCGCACCGCCGCCGCCGCCGCCGCTGCCGGCACGATGCACAGCTCCATCACGGGTGCGCCGTACACGTCCGTGGAAGGGGCCGCGCGGCCGTCCGCCACCTCGTTAGATGAAGAAATGAGCACACCGGGGGACATGCGACTGCAGCCGACGGCGTCGACTACAGGGAACGGGACGTACCACTCCAACAGCAACCCGAACACGCAGAGCTATCACCGTCACCGGAACAGCAGTCCGCACCACAACGGAAGCAGCCACAGGAGTGGCCGGGAGAAGACGATCCTGGACGCGCTGCACTCGAGCAAGGCAACTACCTGGTGTGATGTGGTGGGCCCCACCATGGCAGGTAAGCAGCGCGTGCTGACCATGGCGGAAGGCATCTACAGTGACCTCGTTGCCGGCGAGGCACAGCGCACCGGCACCGCGTACGGCTCGCACGAGTCCCTGCACATGGCTGCCGTCCCCACCTGCGAGCTAGCTTACAGCCTCCGTGCTTCGTACATGAACACAAAGACGACGGCGAGCCTCGCGCACGGCACGGCGCAGCGCCGGCAGCAGCAGCAGCAGCAGCAGAGCCAGCCCCAACGCGAGCACTCCCACAGCCGCAACGACGATCACCACAGCTCAAGTAGCCCCTACCACGGCGGGCCAGGCGCCAGCGCGTCGTACCACCACCGCCGCCGCAGCACCCACAACTACAGCGCCACCACAGCAGCGGCGGTGGAGGGGGGTGGTGGCAACTTGCTGCCCCGCAGTGCGACGTACCTCACCACGGGCAGTCTGCCCAGCAAGATTGTGGGTGCGTCGTCTACCATACTCAGTCGCAGCGCGGCCGGCCCTGGGGCTTCTCACCTCTCCAGCAACCACCACCACCAGCATCAGCGTAGTCTCAACAACACGCAGGACAACAACAGCACGTTGCACGCGCAGTCGGGCAGCCCGTTGAGCTCGCGCCAGACGTCCCTGCAGCGGCCGGCGTCGTCGTCGAACACCGCCCTCAGCAGCTCCGGCAAGCAGCTGAGTAGTCTGTACGAGAAAGGACCACACCGTCGCACCATCACGGCGGTTGGGCCAAATGGATTAGTTGGCGCCTCTTTCTTTGAGGGTGAAGACGACCTCGCGGAGCTGAGCGCGGAGGCGGAGGAGGAGGGGGCGGCGCGGACGGGCCACCACGAGGCCGACGACCTCAAAAACAGCAGCAGCGATACGAGGAAAAAAGAGGAGAGTGGTGTGCTGCGCTCACCTCATCCCCCGCCTGCTCCGCAGCTGCCTTCCACAACGGCCACGGCAACCAATACCACTGCGAACACGACCACTCCTACCACCACCGATGCCACGCCGAAAGCGGATCTTACACGTGCACTGCCGGGTGTTGCCGTCATCGCACTCAGCGCTGGCAGTGCTAAAGCAGGTGAGGGGGACAACAGCAGCTTGAACAACAATCTTGACGCCGAGCACCGGGACAGCACCGGGAAGGAAAGGGCACGTATGAGCAGCAGCCTTGAAGTCCAGCCTCCACGCCAGCAGCCGCAACCAGGTCCTTCTCCACCGACGCCGCGCCTGCAGCTCCAATCGCCCTCGGTGCAGGCGTGTGCCTCCGATCACTCCGTCGCGTCCTCGAGCGACGCCGCGGGCAGCCCAATGATCAGCCCCGCCTCGCCGCTGGGGCCGGACACGGTGCCGCCGCCCGCCTCTGTCGGTCTCACCGCCCCACCCACGCTTTCCCAGTACGACCTCGAGCGTGAGATGCTGCAGGAGAGCAGCAAACTCATGAGCGGCAGCCGCCCGCACTTGTCAAACCCAACGTACGAGGAGGGCTCGAGTCACGCGGAGCAGCACCCGCACTCCGCTGTGTCACCGCCGCCGCAGCAACAACAGCTGGATCACGGGCTTCTGCAGCAGAGTCGAGACGACGCGACAATGAACACGCGTAATGGGGCTGCTGCTGCTGCTGCTGCGCACGCGAAGGATTCGCCGTTGGCCGTACACGGGCAAGCGCGGCGCTCCAGTAGGAACACGGCCTCGCCGAAGTCGGACACGGCCTGCGGCAGCACCGCACCGCCGCCCCCGCCTCTTCACTGCGCCGACTCGCTGCTCGGTGGCACGCAGACCGTCGCAGGGTGGAACGGCGACAACAGCAGCAGTCGTCGCTGCCCCACCGTGGAGGAGGAGGACGAGGACGAAGAGGGAAGAGACGGAGACGGGTACAAGGACAAGGTCTGCGGTGCACTGTCTGGCCAGTACCATGGGCATGTGCACGGGGGCAGTGCACGACCTCGTCGAGGGCCGGTGCCGCTGCCGTTCATGAAGATGCTCACGCGTCAACACCGTTACGGCAGCGCACGTGGGCGATCCGCCTCGAGTCGCAGCCAGTCGCGTAGTCGTGCGCAGCCTGACGCTGTTCACCGGCACAACGCCAACAGCAGCACTGGCAATGCCAGTGCGACGACGCGCGGGGTGTCGAGTGCGGACAAGACGGCGGAGGCGCATCGGCTGCCGGCGGAGGCGAAGGAGACGCGCGTGTACGCCGTGCGGGTGCGGAGCGGCTTCACGAACGCGGACGCGTCGCTGGTGAAGAGGCAGGAGCCGCCGCGCCGCGGTGTGCCAGTACTACTGCCCGATGATTGGCAGTGAGCGTTGCTGCGTTAGAGAAGCTGTCTAGCAAACTCTCTTGTCTTTTTTTTTTGTTTTACAGGTTATCAATCTTGTTTTATAGTACCGTGTGTTTCTTGATCCTTTCAACGTTGTACTTTTGCTTTTTTTTCCTCGTCGCGTGTGTGTATTAGGTTTATACAGTTTCATGTACTTTCTCCAAGTGCAGCTCCCCACATACTTATAAAACTAAATCTATTTATTATATATCGTATTGAGTGTAAAGCAAAGCTTTTCTTTCGTCATCTATATTTCATGCAAAACATCTAAGATCATTTTTTTCTTTTCTTTTTGCGCGCGTTTCATACAGTAATAATTATATATCTAAAAGTATTTACTTCCTTTTTATCTGCTGTCGGTGTTTGCTGCACCGCTTCCATGGCCACCACCTAAACTATATAACTTTTCTTTTTGGTTTTATTGTAACACTATTTCACGAAACGATGTACAATCTATACCCGTTCAACAATGACGTGTTAATGTTTTGCTCGACGAGTTCTTTTCGGCGAGCCCTCCAGTTTTTTTTTTCTGTAACACGACAAGGTGTCTCTCTACGCCGAAAAGAAAAGGGGAAGTTTGCGCTTTTTTACCTTACTTGCACGTTAACGCTTTTGTCCCTCAAAATCAACGCGTGTGCATCTTTTCCAAAAAAAAAATTGCACGCCTTTTTATTGTCACGATGTAGAAAAGAAGGTCACGGACCAATATATTTTGTATTAAAACATTCTAGATCCATCAAACAATTAAAGAAGAGAAATAAAGCAATTTAACAAGAATCTGTATTGAGTGAAAATACTTCAAGTAGATAGGTCTTCGGCGTTTGTCATTCACAAACTCCTCACGGCCTTTTTAGCCCGCAAAATAGCTGATTCCTTCTGGTTTTCATCTTAAACTTTATTGTACAACGGAAGCGAGACTAAAACGCTGCGTAAATGCCTTCTTTTTCGCCCCGCAAGCGCCTCGACCAATTGCGGATTGCCGTGTCTTTTCAGTACTCTCTCTTTGCTCTTTTAAATTTTCGATACTTGCATCTTTGGCCTAGAATAAAACTAGCTCTATTGAAATAAAGAATATCACAAAAAAAAAGATTGCTGACTTCTCCCTGCTTGCCGATCCAAATACGGGAATAGCCCTTTTTGTTTTTCTTTGAATACATCGTCTTTGTCAATTCAGTAGGAATTACCCGGAGCTGCGAAGATGGCGCGTATAAAAGCCTCTTCAACAAAGGACGGATCTGCCCCCGCATCGGCCGTGCCATCCTTTCTCGTCTACCCTGTCCCAAGTATCGCTGACGAGACGTTCTTGCAGCTTATTTTTCGCAACAACGTGCGCCGCAGCCTCTTTTTTGGCTTTGGCCGCAGTCGCATGGCCGTGGCGGAGCTGAAGAGCGCTGAGGTGGTGCAGGAAGTGGAGACGGCACTGAAGGCTGGTGCCGCTGGTGCTGCTGCTATCGATGTGGCAAAGCACGCGGCACAGGCTGGAGAGGCGACAGCGGCTGCGGCAACCGCGTCACCTTCAAAGTCGGCAGAGCAAAAATCAGAAGAAGCCGGTGCGGACGTGGAAGAGTTGACGCTGGCGGATATGTTCGCGCCGCCTGCTGAAGCGGAGGGCGACCACGACGCTGCGGAGAACGCAGCAGACAGCACGTCCACTGCGGAGGCGGCAAACCACCACAGCAGCGACGCCGATCAGCTCGCCGCGCTGATGCACTCGACGGACTTCTCACACCTGCCGTGTCTGGTGTACCGCGGTCGCCCTGTGCATGTGGTGGTGAGTGGAGTGCGCGTCGCGGACTTCTACGAGAGCGGCGGGGCGGTGCCGGAGAAGCACGAGAACAAGGAGGACCGCAGCAGCAGCAAGAAGAAGTTCAAGAAGGATGGCGCGGAGAAACGCGCGCGTGACACGGGGGCAGACGGCGAGCAGCAGAAGGACTCGCCGTCGAGCACGAAGGCAAATGCCGCGGCTGCTGCCACCGCGAAGTTCCCGAAGAACGCGTGCCAGAAGTGCGGGAGTCTCAACCACTTCACGCGGCACTGCGACGGGTCGGGGGCCACCGCACCGGCCGACGGCGCAGCTCCCCTTGCAGATGCATCCGCTGCATCCACAGACACGAAAGATACGATGGTGGCACACCCGACGCCGGACGCGCGTGCGCGCACCGCACCTCAGCCAGGTCTCACATCATCGCCTGTGAAGTTTCCAAAGGATTGCTGTCAGAAGTGTGGTAGCCCAAACCACTTTACGCGGCACTGCGACGGGTCTGGTGTGGCCACGCCTCCACCTACAACAACAACAACGACGACAGCAGCAGCGGCAGCTGTAGCGGACACGTCAGCGGCACCGGCGAAGAAATTGCGCGTGGAGGAGCCGGCCGTGGCGCAGCCAGCACACGTGGAAAAGGCGAAGGAGGCGCACACGCCATCGCCTGCGGCCCCTGCTGCCGCGAAGCCGAAGCCGGTGACGATTCAGCGCACGTCAAAAGATCAGTGCAAGTTCTGCGGCTCCGACGCGCACTTGTCCCGTCACTGCCCGAATAAGTAGGACTTTGAAAAGAAGAACTAAATAATGAATGAGAAGCGTTGAAAGAAGGCGAATTACGTGAAACTAAATGAAGTGTGGTGGCCAAGTTTCTATCAATGTAACGGCCCCTGAGTGTTCGAGAGAAAGGTTAGTTGTGACGAGGAGCGTTGGTTTTCTTAACAGACTTTAACATCGACTAAATTTTTAATGTGATTAATAAACACAATTTCCAAGCAAATAATGAATTTCAAATAGCGACGAGGGGAAAAAACGTCATTTTTTTTTTTTGAAAACTGCTGCTGGCTCATAATTTACATTTATCGCCGCATAAATACATAGACTAAATTTTGGTGTCGCCATACGCCGAGCGCAGTGCATAGAAACAGCAATTGTGACTCAGACCTCAGAAATGCTCAAAATAAGAAAGAGATCCGCATCCGCATTTCGTAAGCGCAGTCCTAGTGTTTTACTCGATTTTAGAGTTCACACTTTTACTGCTGTTGTCCACTTCCTCAATTTTGCCTTCTTTGGCCTCAATTTTTTTTTTCATCTTTATTCACATCATCAGTACATTACACTTTGCTCTCTTGCTGAAATTAGAAGTTAGTCACAACATAATCTTGCCGGGTGCAAAGATAGACTTTTCTCTACTGCACGATGCCACCACCGCCGCCACCCAAACCGGCGCAGCGTACGCCGCTGAACATCGACGATGTCGCCATCGACTTTTCCGCCGTCAAGTCGTCATCTGCAGGTGCGGGAGGCGCCGCAAGCACCGCCGGAGCAGCAACAGCAGCAGCATCATTTGCATCCACCGCAGGCCCTGCCGTGATCCCTGGCCTGCTTGAGTTGATGCAACAACAGCAACAAGACGATAACACGAATAGCAGCAGCAATGGACGACAGAAGGTCTCGGATGTGCGCGCCTTCGACCCTAGCCTGCAAGGCGTGGCCCAGCGGCCCTTACAGAACCTAGCGGGTGGAGCGGGGGGTCGCCGAAAAAAGATCTTTGGCGGGCAACCTTACGTGCCGCCGCCAAGCGTGAGTGGCCCGGTAGAGCAACCTGCATCTGGTACAGTGAAGAAAAGCGGGGGCTTTGAGCTCGATAAACCTGTGGCAAACGAGGATCGAGGTGTAGATGGTGGTACGTCCAGCTCAACAGATGGCAACGTCGATGCCGGTCAAGACGCGTTGGATTTTCTTCTTCAGACGCAGCAGAAGCAGCTGCAGCGCACCTCCGCCTCCGACCTGCAGCTGCGGCGAGAGGCGTACACGCGAGAACTGCGCAGCTTCTGTCAGCGTGGCCGGCCACACTGCACCGTGCCAGAGGAGGAACGCAAACCGATGACGGACGCCAGCGTCACGGCTGCGCCTGCTGCTACGCATGCAAACACGACAGGCGCGCATGCGAGTGAGGCGCAGCAACCTTTCCCCAGTACCGCCACCACGCACACCAACTCGCTACTGAAGCAGTTCTTCGCAGACGGCGTGCCGGATATCGAGCCGTGGGACCGCTGGACTTCCGCTATGCCGCGCTACGGGGAGGCGAAGCATCTACTCGTCAACCCTCTCTCCGCCACCCCGAAACAGATCCACGACGCAAAACTGGACTTGGTGCATCACCCGGTCATCCCTGATACGCACTACACACGTCACTACCAGTACCGTGAGCTGGCGCAGCCGGTTCTGCCCAAAGAGTACAAGAGCAAGGACGAACTGCGTGCGGAGCGGCGGGAGCGATTGAAGGAGAAGCAGGCGAAGAAGCAGCAGGAGCGGGCTGCGGCGGCCTCCGCCGTCGTCAACCTGCAGGAGGGCAGTGCAAACGCCAACGCGTCGGGCCTATCTGCCTCGTCCACCATGTCGGCAGCGGGTCGGCTTCTGCACGACCGCCTCTCCACCAAAAACCTCGCCCTGAACCTCTTTGCGTCGAGTGTCTTGAACCCGCTCGCGGCGGACACGAAGGTGCTGCAGCAGTATGAGCTCCGTAACTTGGAACATCAGCGCCGCAACCACGATCGCCACGTCGCGGCCCTGCCAAACCAGATTCTAAAGCGCGAGCGGGATCAGCAGCGGTACGCCGTGGAACACCCCCTCCTGCGCGCCTACCGCGTCTTTCCCATCTTCGCGCCGGCCCACCTGGGTAAGCTGCGCCACTACGCGAACGACAATCTACTCCGTGGGTTTGTGCTGTTCATCGCGGAGTGCGATGCGCTGATCGTCCTCGCCGGTGGCGAGAAGGCAATGCGGCATCTGGACCACTGGATTCTGCAGAAGATGAGCTGGGAGCACCCAGACACGCGCGCGACTCGGCTGGTCACAGTTCCGCTGATGGACGCCGCCAGCTTCTCTTTCCATTTGCCAAAGGCGGGGCAGGCCGCGAACGGCAGCGGTGCAGGTCGCGTGTACAAACAGGGGAAGTTGGTGGAGAGTGCCTCGGTGAAAGTGTCCTTTGCCGCGGATGCCATGGCTTCTGGCGACGCTGCTGTGGAGAAGGAGCCGGTCTTCATCAACATGGTGACGAGCGTAGAGGAGGGTGAGAAGTTTCTGCGCCAGCTGCCAGCTCCGCCAAGTCCCTGGGGTGACCTGACTGCCATTTGGCGCACCGCCTTTCTACAGGACGGGTTGCAGGGTCAGTAAAAAGAAGTTTTTATTATTATTTAAAATTCAAACAACAAAGCTAGAGAGATACTTAAGTTTCGCATCCGAATATGGGCAGGAAACTGTTAGGATATGTTGTGGCACCATCTGCAAGAAAAAAAAATTATAGCGCAGCTATTTGTCAGCTAAAAATATAAGACCCGACTAAACGTAAATTTATAGCCTGAACCCTTCTTCATCTCACACACACACATATGCATTAATGTTGAAACCCTTTATTTTCCTCCCGCCTTAAACAACACATTCCTTCTTTTCCTCCTCGTCTTGTTATTTCTTTCTACATGACTTTGCTTCATTTGCGGTAGTCCACTATCGATCACACAACAATTGCAATTACACAGACATCGCCAGCTACACCTCATATCATTGACGTTGCAGCCCGTTACGCTAGCTTAAACGTGGAAGCGTACCCTTACTATTTACACCAGAACTTGCATCACCGCATTTCTTCTTACTTGTAATTTTAGTACAGACATATTAAAGAAAGAACAAAAAGAAAAATGGCGCCACCACCGTTTTCGATGGAGGGGACGAAGTATGACATGAGCAGCTTTTGGGGCCGCACCAAGTACTGGGCGGAGTCCATCAGCCCCGTCATGCTGCTCGAGAATGAGCGCACCCTGCAGAAAGCGCAGATGCTGCTTGACCGGTGGAAGGACGGGCAGGCGACGAACGCGAGCGATGCCGAGCTGTGGCACGCTCGCATGGCCGTCGAGAGCTGCATCCACCCGACCACCAAGGAGGTGCTGAACCCGTTCTTCCGCATGTCCATGTTTCTGCCGATGAACTACTTCGTCGTCCCGTTCATGATGATGCCCGCCACCGTCATGAGCATCCCCCGCACGCTCGGCATCCAGTGGTTTAACCAGAGCTACAACAGCGCGGTGAACTACGCCAACCGCTCGTCGGATGCGCAGCCCGTGTCGGAGATTGCGAAGGCGTACACGGCGGCTGTGGTGGTGGCCTGCGGTGGCAGCCTCACCGCCACGATGTGGCTGAAGAAAATCCCCACCGGCACGACGAAGGCCACTCTGATTCGCGCCACCGTGCCGTTCCTGGCCGTGAGCTGTGCGGCTATTGTGAATCTGGCCAGCATGCGCAAGAACGAGTGGCTGGGCAGCGGGGAGGGTATCCGCGTGGTGGATGAAGACGGCGCGGTGCGCGGCACGAGCACGGCGGCGGGCTTTGACAGCCTCAAGAAGTGCAGCGCGACGCGTGTGATTTGGAACCTGCCCTGCATGGTGCTGCCGACGCTCTGCATGATGCCGCTGATGCGCGTGAGCAGCCTCGCGCGCCGCCACTCGGTGCCCACGGAATGCCTCTTGCAGATGCTCGGTATTTCCATCGGTGTGCCGCCCGCCCTCGGCGCCTTCGCGCTGACGCAGACCATTCCAGCGACGAAGCTGGAGCCGCGCTTCCAGGGCCTGACCCGCAAGGACGGCTCGCCGGTGCAGAACTTCACGTACTACAAGGGCTTGTAAGCGCTGCTTTCACTTGACCGAAATTGGAGAAGAAAAAAGTAATTTTTGAAACGGTGGGGAGGAAACACTAAAATGAACCGGCTGTGGTCAAACAAGCTGCTCTAGCAGGAAAACCAAAAACCTGGTCGTTGCAATAATGTTTCCAATCGCAGTCTCATTTCACACAAAACGCCGTTTTGGTAGAAGGGCAAAAGAAATCGAATGAAAGTAAGCAAAAAAGAAAGTTGTTATATTAACTAAAGTTAAGCAAAGTATATATTTACTGAGGAGATAAACATAGGGAAGAGACAGGTGCTGGCTAAAAGCTAAACAAGTACCGCAGCGAGCCGCTTGCGTGTGTGTGTGCTGCGAATATCGTATCCTGCTTGACGCTTTCTTTTCGTGTACAGCTATCTTTTGTTAGCTGTTTCTCTGCTACTATACACCCCACTTTCATATACACACATCCACTGATAAACTGAAAAGAAAACGTTTTTTTTCCCCTTTTTTTTAATGCACTTGTATGAGTAATAGACAAATTCGTGAGCGATTGGATGGAGGGGTGGTCGATGAAAGACCCCGACAACAATATATAATATTTTTCTTTCTTCTCATTTTCTCTCTTCCGTTCTCAGTTCTTTTGCTTATTTTATTTCTTTTTTTTTGTTTGTAATTAATGTGATCTGGTGTTTATGTGCTTCAGTGCACTTGATGCGATTGTACGTGTCGGCCCACGGCGGCGGTGCGTCCGTTCGTGCAACACGACAACTCCATCCATCCGCTAGCACTGCCTGGCCAGGAACCGAAAGTTAAAAAAAAAGGAGAAAAATATGACCCGTAATGCTTCTTTGTGTAAAGATCGTTTAATTACTTGGTTAGGTTGTAAAAGCTGCATCGGCCACATCAATTTTGACATAATTGGGCATAGCCCTCGGGCGAAAATTAGCCTAGACGCGCTCTGTCAGGTAATCATGGTCGTCAAAAAGCTCACCTTCTGTTCAGCTGCGCGTTTTTGTTGGTCTGACAATTTAATGTTTTTGAAGCTACTATTTTTGCTGTTTATGCTTTTGCAATTTTAAATATGTTTGGCAGCTGCTCATTAGGTTGTGGTTCGCTGTCCCTGTTGCATGCCAATGTGTTTTCTTCATCTTCTATATTTCTGTCTGGAACTTTTGTTTGGTTTTATTTTCTTTCCTCAACACATTGCTTTTGCACATCAATGACTGTATCTTGTCTTAAAGGGACACACGGTTCCACATATCGTTCTGTGTTCTGCCTCTCCTTCTCTGTTATTCATATTTTTATTTTCGCAAACAATCTTCAAGTTTCCCCATTTATCATTTCTTCGTTCTCATGTGTGTGCATGTGAGGTTTTCGCTGCTGCTTTCTCTCTTTTATCGATAAGAAATAGCAATTTTGTGCTCTTCGGTTTTACCCAACACATTGAGCAACTGGCTGAAAACGGAAAGTGAAAAAATAGCTGACGTAAAAAAAAAGGAAAAAAAGGTATTCAATACATCACTGCGCGCTAGTTTAGCAAGACCGACACTTCGCTGTAGCACCAATCATAACAAGAAAGAATTGTTAAATAACAAAAAATATCTATCACTCCAACACAAACTGCTATAGAGCTCTCTGTTCAATGAGCAGCAACAAAATTAACCCGGCGAGCACGTCGGACAGCAGCGGCGTCGTCCGGACACCCAAGGTGGCCGTAACCCCAGCCCCCACTCTGCACGGCCCGGCGAGTGCGAACACGTCCTCTAAGTCAAGTCCGAAGACGGGCCCCACCCCACTTAGCGGTGTCGTCCGCCATTCCGGCATCACGCCCGCCTCGACCCCGACGGAGAGCGGACCGCAGATCTTGTCCGCGCCGCACCCGCAGCCGCCACCGCCGGCTTCTCCGTCATCCCGCCCTTCCACGGCAGCCTCGACGCCGCTGCTCAAGCGTGAAACCTCAAGTCGCGTGGCAGCCACCACGGGCAGTGGGGAGAAGGGCGGTGCCGCACCGCACTCCCCACTCTCGATTCAGCTGCCCAGTGCCGCCAGTGCCTCCAACAGCAACAACAACAATAATAACAATGCAACGACACCTGCGGGGTCTGTGAAGCGAGTCAGCCTCCCTCCCCCTATCGTCACGACGGCTGCGACGGCGACGACCACCGCGGCCACCCCTGCGTCGGTGCACTCCGCCACCACCCAGGACGAGTCGCCGATAGACGACCGCGGGTGGGACCCGGTGATGGACGGCCGGCTGCGCGTTGCCTTAATGCATCATTTCGCCGAAGACATCGATGAGGGGGAGCGAGATGCCAACAACAACAACAACTCCACCTCGCACCCCTCCGCTTTCACCAACTGCGTCCCTGATGAGATGAACGCGGATGCGGCGGCGCAGTGCGAGGAGGAGGCGCACCGCACCCCGACCCACGACGCGTTTTGTAACCGGTACTTCCCCGGTGAGCCGTGCATTGAGATCGATGTGGAGGCGTCGCTGGTGAACGCCATTAACAGCGCCTACACCTCCACCGGCTACCCCTTCGTCGTCACCGCCGGTAACACCCGCGGCGCGGTCTACGGCTCCTTCGTGGACACAAGCAACCCGTCGCTGAGCTCGCTGGAGCTGCCACCGGCGCAGTCGTACATCGTGGCGCCGAGCTACACCGGTGGGCAGAGCCCCGTGCACGGCATGACAGAGATGGACACGCTACTCGCGATTCAGTGGAGTCGCGGGGACCGCATGATGACATCCGCCGGCTCAGCAGCCGCGGCGGCGGTGGCGGCTTCGCAGGGGAAGAGCGCGTCTTCGGCCGCGGGCAACGGCGGCACCAGCGCCGCCGCCGCGGGTGGAGCGAGCGCGACGAAGCGCGGCGGGGAGAGCCCGGGCTCTGCGCCTCGCCCGAGCTCCGCCGGTCCGGCCGGTGCCCCCCACTCCCCTGCTGT
>MDUD01003718.1:0-11353 GCA_002216565.1 Crithidia mellificae | reverse complement strand
CCGTCGTCCTCGTCTTCGTCGTCTTCGTCCTCGGTGCCGTCCAGCTCTAGCAGCGTGGGTCCGGCCCCTACACCGTCGCCTACGCCGTCGCCGTCGGGTTCGGGTAACTCGCTTTCTTCGTCCTCGTCTTCGTCGTCGTCGTCGTCTTCGTCCAGCAGTAGTTCTGGATCTTCTTCTGGTCATCATAAGAGTTCTTCGAGTAGCAGTGGGTCGAGCTCTTCGCGGCGCCACGTCAGTAGCAGCAGTAGCAGCTCTAGCAGCAGTAGCAGTGGATCTAGCTCGTCAACCACGACCACTACTACCACCACCACAACCACTACCACCGAGCGTCCCAATCCTGGGCAGGATTCGTCGTCGACAACCACGACGATCCGTCCGAACCCGGGTGAGGGATCCTCATCGAGCGACAACTCATTCATTGAGACACTCTCTGCTCTGTGCCCGAACATCAATGATTACGATAGGGCAACTGTGGTCGCGCAGAAGAATGATATCTGCTGCAGTTCGTGGGTGGGTTCCGACTACGTTAGCTCTTGCGGTGACTCGATTGGCGGGTACTCGAACACGACTGTGACGTGCTCTGGGTCTCTCGGCAACCGTGGTACATTCTCTTGCTGCTCGAAGGTGTACGTGGATGGTACAGCGCAGTACGTGGGTCTGCGGTGCCAGAATCTGGACAACAACGGTGCCGCTGCACCTAGCAAGCTGTGGACTCTCCGCAAGAACGCAGGTGGTGTGCTAGTTGCCGTGGTCACAGCGGTCCTGGTTGCTGTGATGTAGGCGTTTTAGCTGTTTTGATATACGTTCAATACTAAGCTCGCGTTTTGCTGATTATCAGTGTTGATGTCTTGAATAAGGTACATTGCAGTGCGTCGCAGTGAATGTTCTGATTCGTGCTTTTTTGTGCAAAGAAGCTTGTTGTGCGATGAGATACGTCACTGACGCAGACAGCCTTTTTTTTTTTTAACCTCGCAATATATATATATGGTACGTGCTTTGTGCCTCGTGTTGTTGCACATCCGCAAGAGCCTTTATAAAGCGCAAAAAGTTAATCATTTTGTATTCATTCAGTTACCTTCTTCTATCGACGGAGAGTCTTCTAGCTGTTGTCCTGTTTGTGTACCATTTAAGTCAGTGTCGCTTCAGATTAACGTTTCCACTCTTTTGTTTTGCTTTACTTACCTTTTTTTCCGTGTTCTCTATTTCAACATTCCGGGAATTGACGCCTGAGCTTCATTTCCCGATTCGGCTGGCACCTCTTTTGCGTCCTTTTAAATTGTGTCTTTTACGCTGGTTTTTGTTAAGCCGTCTAGCATTTACACTGAGTCGAATTCCCTATCAGGAATAAAAGGATCGCACCCGACGCCAGCATTGTTGCAGCTAAGTTACAGTCGTTACACACTGCAGTCACCGTGAATGAATGTTGCAATCAAGTGAACAGCTGTTTGTTTCTCGTCTGATGAGATAAGTTTCAAGAAAGTGTTTTTCTTTTTTTTTCCCCTGTGAACTCTGTGAAGCAGCGATTGCAATGTGTGAAACGTGCGGACGTGTAAAGAACGGGTGTGCGTGGAAAGCCAAAAAAAAAAACGGGCTAGATTTAAATCATTTTGCTGTATTTTTTTGTTTTGTTTCTTGTCACGCATAACAACAAAACGAGGCCACCGCTGCTGCAATTAATCCCCTGAAGCTTTTATCAAGAGAACAGCAAATTCTTGTTATCAGGTGTAATGGAACAGAGTATGTTTTTTTTTTTATGATTTTGCTGTTTATCAATTCATCCGGCTTGAAGAAGTGTTGTTCTCCTTCTCCACTTGGGAACTGGAACATTCACGAAAAATGATTGGTCGTTCTACAACAGCAGGAGGTCAACTTCGCGCACACTTCTTTGTTGCCGCTGAACGCAACAAATACGTCGACGGGGACACAATTACATTACATTTTATTGATGTCTCGACTTGTTAAAAAGCGCTAGTTTAGTTATTTTCCCTAGTGTTGGCCTCGAAAGTCGCTCTTGCTCCTTATTATTGTTGTCGTTTTTATAATTGTTTTTATATCCGCACTTCGAGAGTTACGTCTACGAGTTTTGTTTCGCGCGTGAGCTTTTAGTTCAAAAAATTCAGCTCACAAGAACACGGTTGCTTTTCCCTCTCAAATTTTTGTAGCTAGTTAATCGCCCTCTCAATTCTTTCTTCATCTATAAAGTGGCGAAAATAGTGAGACGTCGAAACAAACGCAATTTTAAGCGTTCAAAAAAAAAAAAACTCTCTTCTCATCTCCCACCTTTGCTTGCCATCAAGCTTTTTTCTTTTTCTATTCCTTTCCGTATGATTTTTTTTCTTTTGATCATTGAAGTCTTTTTCTTTAAAAAAAAAACCTTGTCTTTGTTTCTCAATCATATGTTTTCTGAATGTTGAAGTGGTAGAAACTGTCCAATTGCCTATTTTTTCTCTTGTTCCAAGTAAGTAAAATACCAATTTCTTTGCAAAAGAGATGCGATTAGAGCGCTTCGTCGTTTCTCATTCCCTTTTTTTTTTGTAAACGCTGACAATTTTTTTCGTCTTCTATCTGCAAGCAACATTGCATTAAGCATCGCCCCCTTTTGCAAAAGAGAGAAGAAATTATGAGGGAAGCATTCTTTGTCACTCACCACATTTCACGTCGTCAAGCTAGATTTCTGCTCAAACAGTAGGCACGCAGCAACAAGTTTTAAAGTCTTTATTTTTTTTTTTTGCTTTCAATAGTTGTGGAGAAGGGGCTCGGTGTTTTTTTTTTTCTAATTCTTCTTCAGATGTATCCCGACGCAACCTTAACATATATATATATATATATATGTGTTTTCAAGAAAGCTAAAAAGGTCTTGGATCTTGTAGACTGCTTTAGTGAGCGTGTGTCGCAGCCTTATTCGTGCCTTTTTTATTTCTTTCTTTTTCACAAGGTTCTCTGTAGGCGCGCTCACATCCGCTACCAATGGTATTCTTTCTAATGCTTCGAGATCAAGGCCTCCTAGCACGCAACAAACAAAAGAATATTGTAAGCAAGTTTTTCTGTTCCGTGTCTCTTCTGTGGGCAGTGAATGCAGTAACTCTGTTAAGTACTATTGCTTGTTCCCATTTTTATCAAGAAATCAAGCTGCTAGACTCTCAACTTTCTTTTTTGTCATCACTGGAAGGGCAGAAAAAGTTTTTTGAGATACTGCTTCCTCAGATTGGAAGCACGCAAATGTGAGGACAACAGGAAAACATGAAAAACTTATATGGATTTGTGGAAAAGCGAAATGCAAGCAGATATTCCGACAATGTCGGGGCGCTGTTGAAGAAACAACAATTTTTCTTTTGTTTTCCCATCAGTCCGCTTTTAGGTTTGAGGTTCTCTTGTTGCAAGTTGGGTCTTAAGAATGCTTCCGTGTCTCTTTTTGATGCCTGTCAGTAAAAAAAAAGGAAAATGTGAAACTAGACAGGTGTGTGCGTTCTGATGCTCAGGAAGTACTTTTAGATTTACATCTTTTGGAGCTGAGAAGCTTTTTTCGCCTTTCTAAAGAAGAAACAAAATATGCTTATCTAATCTTTTTTCAAATTATGATTTATGATTTACGCTTCATATTTGCGATCAGCTGCACAAAGAAAAAAAAAGTCGATTGACGTTCCGTGTTATTATTATTTTTATTTATCTCATTACTGTTTCGCTTGTCGTTTTGTAGTGCATTTGACCAAACAACAACAATTTTCCAATGGTGTACGTCACNGGTCGGCAAAGCTCCTCCCTTGCGGCCTGCCAGGTGAGCAGATATCGGCTTGGCAGCAAATTTGCAACTGCTGCTTTTTACAGCACGCATTCGCCCTTTTGATACGCCCACACACACGCACGCACACACACAGAGAGAGACTCGGCACCCCTCTGTCGCTAATTGACTGTCGCACATTATGGACAGCTAGCTTTTACCAATTTTTCTGCTCGCAAGCGGTGCACACGAAGGCAATTGCGCTTGGCTGGAAACTTTCAGCTGTCAATACGCTTGCGTTGTAGCACCATATAGGATTCCGTGTCTCTTTTCAATTTGGCACCTTTCCAAAACTGTGATTTGCCGTTTCTTTTGTTTGTATCTGAGCAGTGGATTTGGCGCGGTGCAAAAGCAATGGTAGAAAAGGTCTCTTTTTCGGTAAT
The DNA here is from genome assembly GCA_002216565.1 of Crithidia mellificae. Taxonomy (NCBI): domain Eukaryota; phylum Euglenozoa; class Kinetoplastea; order Trypanosomatida; family Trypanosomatidae; genus Crithidia; species Crithidia mellificae. The sequence goes on along the minus strand of MDUD01003718.1, from coordinate 7,192 downwards.
TGTCGCTCATCTTAAATAGGACCTTTTTTTTCTGCTATTACCCTTTCTCTTTTCTTTCCCCAAAATGAATCCACTTTCTGCCCCTTTCTTTACCTTGTACTTCGCCGCAAATCATGTCGTGTAGCTTTATTCACCATTTTTTTACCCCCTTCTTTTCAAGTTTTGCTTGATTAAGCGCGACGTGGACGATTGACGTCACATTTTCCAATCAAATCGCCAGAGTACAATCATGACTTGCACTACATCTCTTGGCATACACAATCACTTACTATCTGATCTTAGAGAGACACAATTGGAGCTCTAATAAACGTTAGTGACAAAAAAAAAAAGCACTCCCAAAAAATGCGTAGTGCTTTAACGGACTGTCAGCGTGAAGAGGAAGACGCGAGCACTGGTAGAGAAGCGTCGACGAGAGGCTTCGCCATTAGTAATCACGCGGTTCCGACCTCTGCCGGAGATTTGTCCGACTCGCCATTGCGCAGACTGCGCAGGGAAAACCATCTTTTGCGTCTGCAGTTGCTGAAGCTTCGTGAGCAGCAGCGGTACCTGCTGGATCAGGCCGCCGCAGCCGGGCTCAGCCTGAGCGTTGGCGCTGCGCCGCCATCCCTTTCGCCGAGCAGCAGCCACGGGATGCACCGCGTGCCACCGAGAGTTGAAGCGGGCGGGGCTACGGGCGAACCAATTTTGCCCACGGTGCCGCCCTGCCTTGACGACGAGGCAGCTGCGATGCGGGCTCGCACGTTGCAAAGACAAGAAGCGCGGCAGCTCCGTACCACGTCTGCCCGCGCACTGCTGCTGCCCGGTGTGGAAGAGTCGTGCGCCGAGGAGCGTGCGGCGCAGCCGCTCCCACGCCTCACGTCCTCGAGCGTAGTCGCCCCGCACACCGACACAGCTTTCCATCTTCAAGCAGCTCACAAGACGGCAGAGTTGGGCGAGGCGGCGACGACAGTGGCGGCTGCCACGACAGCCCCGTCAAGGGAGGGGGCCCAACGCGGTGGCGTGCCCGCTGAAGATGACATGTCCGCGCAGGCGATGCTGCAGCGCTTTCAAAACCGCAAAGCGCAACGTCGACTTCGGTTGGAGCAAATGCTCGGCCCCGGCTACGACGGCGGAGCCGCCGACGACGCGGCGTCAGAGACGACGCCTTTCGGCCGTCTCCCAAGGCACGCCGGCGGGGCCGACGAGGACGGGGCCACCTCGCACCACAACAGCAGCAGCAACAGTAGCGTGGCTGCAGGCGGCGGTGGGCTTGATGGAGGGGAGGCGGCCCCTAACGAGCCTCTCCTTCACCCAAGCAGCGACGCTGGCGTGGCGGTCGGTCACCGCTTCTTGCGCGCTGGCGAGTCCGCGGCGAGCACCGGGCCCCCTCCTATCGGCCCAACGCAAAACCCAAATCAGATCGGCCGCGTCGTCACGGACGCGGTGCGAAACAACAGCTGGTACCTATGCAAAGTGCTAGAAGCCGCCCTGCTCGACACCGTGCAGGCCCGCCACACCGCTGGCGACGTCACACCTGCCCGTTCTCCAGCCCAGCCCCTGCCCTCCGTGGCATCGCAGCAGCTCACCTCCACAACGCCCGACGGCAGCGCAGCCGGGGCGGCCGCTACGCCGGTCTCCACCCCTACCACCTCATTCGACGCGCGGGACGGCGGCGGCGGCGGTGGGGCGGCGTCTCAGCCCTTTCTCTACCAGGTCGGCGTCAGCGACACAGCGTTGCGGCGGGCGATTGAAGAGTCCCTCGTGCTGCCGTTCCGCTGCGTGCGTGATGCCCCGCAGCGGCTCACCGTCCAGCAAGCTGCCGACGAAAATGTGCCCCCGTTTGAGGCGGAAAACAGAGACGCTGAGCTACGCCGCTGCTTTGGTAGTCATGCTGGCCGGCACTCGGCAGAGCGCGGCAGCAGTGGTGGTGGTGCCGCGCAAAAAGGCGGCGGTGGCAGCGGCGGTGTCGACGAAGACGCCAGCTTGAATAACGGCGGCGGCGGCACCGGCGTCGAAGCCGCAGACGAGGACAACCTTGACCCTTTTGCCCGCCTGCTGCTCGCGCGCATCTCGGCCGAGCTCCCCGCCAACAACGCCAAAGGTGATAAGAAGCATAAGGACGCATGTGGCGGCGGCAGGGGTAAGCAGCGCGATGACGGGCCTCAGGGGTCGTACTTCGGTGCGACGGACGGCGGTACGGGGCTCGGGAAAGGTGTGTCCGCGTCCAGCGCGTCGTCGGCGAAGATAAATGCCGCGTTTGTCATGGCGGCCGCTGGTGGGGATGGCAAGGTGCACATCCCTAAGAAGCATTTCAGTCGGCTTGATGAAGTGCAGGTGGAGATGCACGCGCCTGTTATTTTCAATCAGATCCGCGGCTTTCTGCGCCTCGATATCGACCGCTTCCGGCGCTCCTTCCTGCAGGCTGGCGACCTTGGCGGCGACAGTGCCGCCCCTCTCCGCTTTAGCACGCCGCAGCAGCAACAGCAACAACAGCAACAGCAGCGGCGGATGCGCACCAACGGCGGTGGCGCCGGCGGGGGCGGGGGAGTGGGTGGGGTTGCGGCGGGGGTCGAAGATGCCACGGCGTGGCGCATCAGCGTCTCACCCGGCAAGAGCGGGACGACATTGCTCTACTTTGGCGATTATGTCATGAAGACTGTTCGCTCGAGTGAGATGGAATTTTTTACCCGCAAGTTTCTCCCGGCTTATGTGCGGTACTGTGAGCGCAACCCGCACACGCTACTGCCGCGCTTTTACGCGTTGGTCACGGTGCGCTGGTGGAAGGCGGGAATGGCGCAGCATTTTGTGCTCATGCACAACGTTTTCGCCACCCCATACTACATTCACCGCATCTACGACGTGAAGGGCAGTACGGTGAATCGGACAGCGCTGCAGCCTGGCAAGCCGCCGCCGCGTACGGCGTTTGGTGCCCTGCTGCTGAAGGACAACGACTTACCACCGCAACTCATCATTTGTGGTGCGTATCAGCGCGCGATTTTGCTTGCCCAGTTCCGTTCCGACGTTGGGTTTCTGCGACAGCTGAGTGTGGTGGATTACAGCTGCATGATCGGCGTGCGCAGTCGCCTCTTCTCGCGCGAGGAGGGGCCTTCAAAGACGATCGTACTGCAACGTCACCAGCACCACGACAACGATGCGCCGTACGTGGACCCGCTCGGTGGCGGGGAGGCGCCAGCGCCCCTCACACGCCACTCCCGCACGCACAGCGAGATCACAAACGTCACCAGCGCTGCCGCCGACGCCGGTGTGCAGACGGTTACTGTCGCGGTAAGCGGTGCCGGTTCGGTGGCTGTGCCGTCGACCGCGTCAGATGGCCGGGCGGCGTCTGAGGATGATGTTTACGTCTGCATTCACGGCTGCGATGGAGGTCTGCTATCGTTGCCGATTTACGCTCCAGGCGACGACACGACCGCTCGCGAAGATGTCTACTACCTCGGCATCATTGATGTTCTTCAGACTTACAACTCGGCCAAGAAGCTGGAGAGCTTTGCGAAAGGGTTTGTTAACGATCGCCAAGCAATTAGCGTCATTCCACCGGATGGCTACTCCGAGCGCCTGTACAAGGTGCTAGAGCGCATCACCGTGTAACGAAAGAGATGCCGCGAAGAACTTTTTTTTTCTTCCATTAAAAAGAGAATCTTGGATACATCATTCACACGACCCTCATAGCTCCACACCCCCTTCTTTTCTTCTTTTGGTGTCCACTCCACTTCTTTTTCATCGTCAACTCGATAAACCTGAGCAGAAAAAAAAAATGCTGTTTGCGTGCATCTAAGTATCCTTCAAATAGTACACCAGACTCAACTTTTTTTGCGGAAGCTGATGCCTCAATATATTATCTCTTTTTATTTTCCTTTGCGTTCACTATGTTCACGTGTCTCTCTTGCATCTCTTTGCATTCCCTTTGATGAAATTAAACGAAACTTCACATTTCACTGCCGAAGCAGCAAATGCATGTTCTGGCAGATGCAATCCGTTTTGTTGGGTGGTTCTCTGCGCGAATGCGGGCAACAATGCATCATGTCACTCTGTTACGGAGAACAGCAGTGGTGGCGCCTAGGTAGATGTGCGAAAAGTAAAAAAAGAAAAGAAGGTGAAAATTCAAATTGGAATCTGCCGTTCTTGTGAGCGAGTTTACGCTTTCATTCAAATAGAGCTAGGGCTTGACGATGCAAACACATTCCTTCTTTCCCTGTTCTTTAAGTTTAGTTTGCACTTTTAGCTAAGGATCTGTCTTCTTCACTGCGAACATTTGCATTACCCTACTTTTCTCAATCCTTTTTTCCCCCTTTTTTTGTTATTCGATCTTCATCGCTGTTATTAGAGAACGTATTTTTTTTAAAAAAAGAATTCGCAACATAGACGCTACATCTGCGGCAGCGCGTTTCATCTTTGCGTGTGTCTGCTTCTTTCCCTTGCCTAGTGAGAGATCAAGGCTGAAGCCCGTCAGGGACCTCTTTTTTCTTTTATTTCCCCTCTCTCTCTCTCTCTTTAACTGTCTTCGTCAAATGTCACGCAGTGCGCATGCGGTTGGAGCGGGGCCAAGCCCGCCGCCTCCCAGGCTGGAGGACAGGCCAGCCTACCGAGACGAGTGGGTTCGTCAACACCCCGCCCTTTCACTGCTCTACCACCACGACGTCATCACTCACCTCGTGTGGTGCGCCGTGGCGTGTCGCTACTTGACGGGCGGAGTAGATGGGGAAGTGAAGCTTTGGAAGTCAGAGCCGGCGCATGCCCGATCAGCCAGCGCACCACCGCTGAACGGGCCCACAACCGGCGGTGACCCAGCACGACCGTGGCTGCTGCCGGAGCGCCACATCATCACAACGGGCGGCCCAGTGTCCGGCCTCTGCGTGACGGACCGGGAGGCGGCCACCTCTGAGGTGGCGGTCATCGCATCCACCGATGGCACACTCACCTTGTGTCGCACAAACACCGGTGAGATTGTGCGCACGCTCCGCGCCGCACGTGGGGAGTCGATCGAGTCGTTTCGCATTCCCGCCGTGCGCACCCGCAGCACCAGCGCAATTGACGCTGAGAGGGACGAGCTCGTGCGCAGCCGTGGCACTCGTCGCTCTACCGGCGCCCAGCGCAGCTACGCTGCCGATGCCGTGAGCCGCCGACTAGCGCCGATGTCCGATCTTGCCATTGTGCGCCGTCCTGTGTACACCATTCACGCCTACCGTGATGAGGTGCGTGACGTCTTTGCCGGGCCGTCAAACGGCTTTTTCCACGGCCTGCGCGCCGTCGCGCCGACCTACGCCCACCTCGCGCCGCAGGAGGAAACGGTAGCAGATGTTCTGGCTGCTTTCGGCGTTCCCTCACCAGACAATCTGGCTACGACGTCAGCTGCCGCAACCACCGCCGGTGCGACAGCAGCAGCTGCGGCCTCTGCGGCGATCAGCGTTACATCCCGGCAATGGCATGCGTCCGCTGTGGCTATTGCCGTTGCACCCGACGCGCGCCGCAGCACGCACCCTCCCTCCACTTCTTCTGGCGTTGCGGGTGCGGGCGGCGGTGGCGGTGGTGGCGGCCCGCTGCAAGATCTGTACCTCTTCCTTGGCTTTCCAGAGGGCCTTCTGCAGGTCTATGTGCTGCCGCGGCGGTGGTTTCAGCTGCACTTGCACGGCGAAACCCGCCTAGACCCACCGTGCCTTCGCTTTCCCGTGTTATCGACCTCCGCGCACACCGCAGCCGTACTGCGGATTGAGGTGCTTGCCGCCAAGGATCTTGTGGTGTCGGTAAGTGAGGACGGCACGACGCAGCTACGACGGCTTTCTGCCCTTCACACACCGCTGCGACAACTTGGTGCGGCTGTCGCGCCTACCTCCCCGTTAGCACCAACAGTTGCCACCGCAGCATCGGTGGCGCTCTCTCCCCTCTCCACGCACGTCCAGACGTACGCGAGGGAAGGGCTTAATCAATGCCACACTCGCTTCGTCACGTGTTGCTGTGTGGACGTGGCCCACCAGCTGCTCATCACCGGGAGCGCTGACCACACCCTGTGCTGGTGGAGTTTGATGGCCGGCAGCCCCGCCACCCCAACCCGCGTCCTCTCGCTTCGCGATGCGGCGAGCAACGTGGCAGAGACGGCGGCTACCACCACAGCCGGCTCAGGGGTGGCCGCGGCGGCGACGTCCACGTCCGCCTCTGGCCCGCCCACCGCCCACGGCGGTTATCCCATCGACGTCAGCTTCTTCTACCGCCGACGCGCCCGGCACGGCAGTGCCGCGGATACTGCTCGCCCCCGCTCTCCCCCACGTGACGGGGCGGGCACCGCGTTTCTGCTCGTCCTGGACACCGAACACGTGGTGCGCATCTTCGATGCCATGACGGGGAAGCTGTGCCTCGTGCAGGCAGGGGAGTCTACAAAGGCTCTGGCCACAGCGAACACCACCACCGTCGCAACAGCAGCGGCAGCAGCATCGACAGGGGGAGGGGGCGGCCGTGCGGCACTTCCGGCCAACGGTGACGCCCGTGTGCGGCACAACGTGCGCCTCATCCGCTACGACGACGTCAACGGCGCGGATCGGCTGCTCCTGGGTGGGCTGTCGCTTGTGCCGTGGTACTTAACAACGACGACGGAGTCGAACGCGGTGGACGGCCACAAGGAGCCCATCCTCTTCTCCGCCTGGTCAAAAGCGCTGCGGTGTGTCGTGACGGCAGATGCGCACCACGTGCTGCTTTGGCGCTACATCGCGCCGCCGCGCGAGGCAGAGTTGTGCAGCCCCACGAAGGACGGCAGCCGTGGAGTGTCGCCGCCGCCGAGGGTGGCGCCGTGTGCTGTGGAGGTGGTGCGGGCGTGGAAGGTGCCGCTGGGCATCCGCGCCATGGCTCTCTGCGAGCGAGCCTCGCCAGCTATAGCAGGTACCACCGACACGGCAGCCACCCCGACACTGCTGGTGGCGACGCGAGAGCAACCGCTGCTGGTGCAGTACGATTGCCTGGCGGACAACCCGTTCCAAGCGTCTGCCGCCGCAGACGAGGCGGAGCGACACGGGCAGCTGCGTGAGCCGCTGCCGCTCTGCCAGCTGTCTCTGCGCATGGAGAGCGATCCTGCCTCGGTGGGCTTGCCGAGCGTCACGGCCCTCGCAGGCATCGTCACGAGTGCCAATGGAGACGGCGGGGTTGCGAACGGTGTTGCGTTCCATTCTCCTACGGACGTCGCTGCTTTATCTTCGACGGCGTATGTGTG